>JAXGGA010013948.1:0-33562 GCA_038373865.1 Uloborus plumipes
TGATCACTCGGTGGAGCTTGGCGTAAAAGCGATATTTTTATTTTTTATATATTATTATTATTATTATTATTATTATTATTATTATTATTATTATTATTGTTTGCGTTCTAGCACACATGTGGGAGGTGAAGTTTTTTCAATTCACGAAATATTACAATATGTGTATAAATTTTGAAAAGGAGATGTATAAACTTATTTTTTTCGTTGATCTTTGGAGCAGTTTAATTTTTAACTGTTATCACATATTTGTTTAGGTATTTAGTTAAAATATTGTTAGGTGAAGCTGCAAAGTGAAAATATTTTACCATTTCATTTTGCTCCACATTCCCCTTCTTAAATTTGAAAAAAAAAAAAGAAAAAAGACAGAAATGATTTTCACGCATCATGAATGTGAATGCGCCTTAATAAAAAAAAAAATCTTATCAACTTTACACCATCGGTGTTTCATTGTATTTATAAAAGACGCCACAGCTTTCACCAGTTTTCTCTCACATTCAAATTGCATGCGAAACATATTTTGCATACCACTGCACACAAGAATATGAGTTAAGTGTGTCTGCATTAAACATTAAAAGCAAAATAAGTCACAGCTGTGTGACATAGAAATTTCATTCTATGTCGCACAGCTGTTTCTGCGAATTGAAAAAACTTCACCTCCCCACATGTGTGCTAGAACGCAAACTGAAAATATATCGTTCAAGTGCAATGCAAATTTTGTTGTTGAGTCGGTAAGGAATCATTTCCTACAAATATATTAGCGTAATGGAAAAATGCAGACGGGTTTGTTTACTTAAAGCGCGACATATTGGAATTTCTTAAGATTTTAGTATAACATCTGTGCTGTTCAAAGTATGCTCTAGGGGTGCCTATTAAATTAAATGTATATCTATATCACGTATTACCCCTGCTTAATATTTTTGCGATCAAACTTTAAGATTTTTACACAATTTATAATAATACTAGCTGCCAGGGCAGCTAGATTAGCTTCCTGTAGCATGTTGGTGCATAACGTCCCTCTTTCCCTAACTTTTACCTAATTCCGATGTTATTTTATTTGATATAATTTAATGCTCATAAGATTTTAAGACATACTATGTACGTTGCCCGCTAATGAGTTTCATGTTTGATATCGTTAAACCTTCATTCAAAATTCTCATTGTCATTATTATTACTGTTTCATATCAACCACGTTTTGCAACGATGGATTTCATATTTAATCATTTAGGACAAATCGATTTAAAGTTGACAACTTATTAATTGATATCTTCGTTAATTAAAATCGTATAATAATATAAATTAAACCTAATGAAGCCTGAAAAATTACCTATCTATCGGTACCTGGTTCGACTTTCAGTCGATTGGCGTTCAGAAGAAAGAAGCTTGACATATAAAAAAAGAAAGATAGCTAGATAGATAGGAAGATACTCAGTTTTTAATTTAGGTAGATATTTCTTAAAGCTTTGATATTACACTGTAAAAAATGAATGCTGTTTTAACAGTATAACACAGCTAATTTTATAGCAATAAACTGTAAAAATTGCTCATTTTACAGTAACAAACTGTAAAATTGCTAGCTTTACAGTAATAAGCGATATAATCGCTAATTCAACAGTTTATTACCGTTCATTTTACAATTTTAAACTGGAACCTCTGCTGCCAGTATTATACTGTTGTTTTTACAGTATAATACAGCTAAATTTTACTGCAATAAACTTTAAAATTTCTAACTTTACAGTAAGAAACTGTAAAATTGCTAGTTTTACAGTTTATAACTGTGCATTTTACAGTTTTAACTTGGAACCTTGGCTGCCAGAATTGTACTGTAAAAACTACAGTTCATTTTTTGCAGTGTAGATATTAGGGACAGTTCGCGGAAAAGCTGACGTTTTGTCCCACGCGTGGATGCTCTATATTTTATTTCAAAACGTGATATAAAGAAATATTGAATCCAATGAAATCATACATGTGTTTGTGATTTATCCGTGTATTTTATTTATTTTTTGTTTAATACATTTTTAATTGAATTTTTAAAGCAAACTGTAGAACCATCACGCGCGGGACAAAATTTCCAATTCTCCAAGGGGTGACCTATTATTTGCTTCATTTTTAAAACTATCACTGAAAAATAATTTGCGAAAAAGCAAAGTATATATTTAAAACATTTGCTACAACAGATTCTCAGGATATATTGGCAGAACTGGTAATTTGAATGCTAATGTTCAAAAATGCATGCCTCATGCGATAGATTAACTTCATTTAAAATGAAATGGCAGAACAATTTCATGATTAGCAAATCATATAAGTAAAATAGTTTCACTAAGTCAAGAAAACTTACAGGCCTTATAAAAATTTAAAGAAAAGTTAGTCCAAATTATCCCGCAGAAATAGCTGAAGTTGATTTAAATAAGAAAGCCACTGTATTCAACTAGAATATAATTGCACCAATCTGGACTTAGATTGAAGAAGGAAAGCTATAATGCGTGAACATGAAATGTGGTTAGAACTTCTCAATTTGTAAAGTATTCTCCAAAAAGTAGAACAGCAAAAATGAAAATAATATTAAGTGAAAAACATCACAAAGCTAATGAGTACGTTACTAGGGGGAGATACGTTTCCATCTTAAAGATTAAAGACGAGAAATGATTTCAAAATACTTGCTGAATATTAAGTAGGTGGAGAAGAAAGTACTTGCAGAAGAAAGGCACAAAACCATTAACTTACCAAAAAGAGCTTTTAGGATTATGAAGATGCTTTTTTTCTAAAAGCAAATCACATAAAATAATAATTTCTGCATGAATTTCAGACTATTCTGAGGAAGTATTACCGAAGAGATCATCGTGAAAGGCGGATTGCGATAAGGTAGAAATAAGTTGAAATAGGACATCATTATATAGGAAATAATAAGTATACATTCGCTTATTTTTTGCTCAGAAAACAAGTAATTAGTTTTATTATACATAAAGGCTTCTGATATCGATTGTTAAACTGCTGAAAAAAGATACACAGATGGGGAAATGTATGTCCCCAGAGAAAGCAAATGTAAAATTCACTTTCAAAATACGGAGTACGATTAAAATTTTTTCCACGAGCAGAATTTTTCTATAAGATGGAAAATAAGATTGTAATTAGTTATAAGTTTTGCAATGTTTTTACTTGTGATTAATATCTTGGTTGTTTGATGTTCATTTAACTATCAATTCGGGATATTCTAGGCATATATTTCAATATTTAAAATTTTTGAAAATTGTGCTTTGCATTTAGCGGTTGCTCCTGTTCAAATTGATATGTTGGCATGTTTAATGTTTCAATATTTTAATGGAAGTTGACATTGCGCACTTAATTTAGCATAAAGCAAAGCTTAGTTAAAAAGCTATTACATGACTTTAAATTTTATATAATCGCTTTTTTAAATGCTGAAAGCTATTTTCGAAAATCAGTCTCCAAAACATAAAATAAAATCACGAGTTATAAGCTTTCTAACGCTTCCAAGACATATATAACTCGTTAATTAAATTTTATGCATCGCTTCATAATAAATGAATGTTTTTTTATGGGACAAAACATAAGGCCACTCTATCATTTTCAATCCATTACATTCACCGTAGTGTTAAAGTGGCTTACCATACTCTAGCTCAGAGTTTCCCAAAGCGTGGTCTGCGGACCCTCGGGGGGGGGAGGTTATGCGGGATGGGGGGGGGCGTGGTGTTATCCTGCTTAAACGTAAAATATAGTTTAAATCAGGGGCTCTCAAACTTTTTTGTTCCGTGGACCCCTTGCCTAGTTTTCGAAATTCCCGTGAACCCCCTTCCTTGGGGTAGTTCTAAAACTAATCAGGAATTGTAATAATATATAACTCAGATATTCTAAAACCAGGAATTAAATGGTTAAGTTCCATTTATTGATGCTCTAAAACAACCAGATAATAACTTTCTAAAAGATTCAGTTTGACAGTTTTACTGCAGAGTAAAAAATTAAAATCTAACAAGGGGACCCTACAGGTTGTCACTCACCAATTTTGATGAGTTTTATATATTATGTAGAGGGACCCATCCTAAGTATTTTACCAAAAGGATATTCCCCAATGCGCCTTAGTTTTCGAGATATAACGATCCAAAGTTCAGCTCGAAGTTATTATAGAGGTACGGTTGAGCAGTGGTCACAACAGCGGCCGTAGCCCAGTGAGAAGGTCCCCCACTCCGACCGCTGGAGGTCTGGGGATCGAGTCCCGTGACGGATTTTTTTTTCTTTAAAATCGAAATAAATTCGATAGTTAATGGAAAATCGTTTAATTATTCGTTTTTATTTTATTTATTTATGCATTTAAAAAAGAAATCTATTTTTTTCAATTTTTAATATTGTTAATTCACGGGGCTCGATCCCCAGACCTCCAGCGGTCGGAGTGGGGGACCTTGCTCACTGGGCTACGGCCGCTGTTGTGACCACTGCTCAACCGTACCTCTATAACAACTTCCAGCTGAACTTTGGATCGTTACATCTCGAAAACTAAGGCGCATTGGGAAATATCTTTTTGCTAAAATACTTATGGTGGGTCCCTCTACATAATATATAAAACTCATCAAAATCGGTGAGTGACAACCTGTAAGGTCCCCTTGTAAGTGAAAAGAAAACATATGAAGAGAAAAACGTAATATTTTTATGCATACTTTCATAAAAAGAATGGTACAAAACTTAAATCAGCTAATATTCTTATATAGAATAGGTGTACAAGGAAAAAAAAGAAGACTGTTTTAAGTGGGGCAGAGTGAATTTGGTGCATCAACAAAAAGCTCCCTATTTGTATCTTGTGGACCCTCAATTTTTCTTTCCTTCATATGGATCCCTTCTCAACTCCGGGGGGGGGGGTCCCTGTGGACCGCTTTGGGAACCACTGGTTCAAATTGAAGGACGAGTAACAATATTTTTATTCAAAACGAAAGCAAATTTATATGGAATAAAAAAGTTTCTGTTTACGTACACACAGGCAGCTGCAACCCCCCTAGAACTCTTGATTTTAACACACATTTGTCACCTAATTCAGTTTCGAATTGATTTTTACTTCTGAAACTCAAAATTCTAATGTTAAGTAATAAAAACTAGGCAAGAGTTCTAAAAACTATGCACAAAAATAAGTAAATAAATTTAAACAAAGAAAGAAAGAAAAAGCGTAAAAATATATTAGAAAAAGAAATAGGATCAAATCAAGTTTTTTTACACTCGGGAAGGGGAATGGGGGTCCACAAAACTACTAATTTTCAGAAGGGGGTCCGTGGAGGTCTGGTCTCTGTGAATCTAGACAGATCTCGTTCTGCCATATTGTTAAGTTGCGCAACACCATTTAAACTAGTTAATTACACAAAAATCGATTAAGTACAGACTGCAAAAAATAACTATTGTTTTTACAGTATAATACTGACAGCCAAAGTTCCAATTTAAAACTATTAAATGCACAGTAATAAACGGTAAAACGAGCAATTTCAGTTTACTGCTGTAAAGTTAGAAATTTTACAGTTTATTGCGGTAAAATATAGCAATATTATACTGCAAAAACAACAGTATAATACTAGCAACCGAGCTTCCAGTTTGTAAAATTAGCAATTTTACAGTTTATTACTATAAAATTCGAAATTTTTATAGTTAATTACAATAAAAGTAACTGTATTATAGTGTAAAAATAACATTCATTTTTTACAATGCATGATACATGCGAAGTATAAAATTACATTTGTAAGAAACTAAAACAAGCTAAAAAAATATTGTTTTTATTCGTAAGAAGAAACGTTTAAAAAACCAACGACTTAATTTGAGTCGAAATTAACCACATGCAGACAAATTAAACTGAAAAGTTACCAATAAAAATAAGTGAAAAATGACTTAAAAGTTTTGCTAGGTTATTTTTCAGCTCAAATTCTCTAGCTTTATTTGTTCTGTGAGTTATTTCTATTGGTGATCAATCCGACTTTAAAATCTCTCTTGAGTGTTTATACAAGAACTGTAACTGACATTTCATGGAATTGAAGTTACTACCCTCCTTGAACAAGCGCCATTTTTAGGATGAAAATTCGCCCGCCGTCCGACATTATGGATTATTTACTGCGTCATACTGTCCTAATGCCTTTGAGATTAATCTCTAGGTTCATAAGTAATCAAACCAAGCAATATGTTTTCATTTCTATCGGGCTGTATCAGGCGGCTTGTCTAGATGTAGAATTTGGAAGAAAAGTTTTCATGGTTTCTTATTTTAAAGCCCACGCAAAAAATCAAAAACTTATCAGACATTATAAACTTTTGATTACAAACTTTTAAAATAAGGATCACCCCCCCCCCCACATTTTTAACAACTTAGTGTTCTTGCCTTGATTTTATCTCATGTGGTCGAACCTTGTTAATTCGAACACGCTTAAAACAAACCATTGCTAAGACGAACTATTCCCCGTCTTATTGTATTTATGTTATAATATTATTTATTGTTTTTCGGATTGGGCGAACTACAGTTAAAACGAATTAACTTTAAAGGTCCCTTCTACTTCGTTGTAACATGTTTCGACTGTATCTGTGTAGCGATATTAAAAAAAAATATATTAAACAGCAAAATCTTTAAATAATTTTTAAATGTGGTATTGTAGCAGTGGGGGTAAATGAAACATGGGATAAATGAAAACAAGTTCTATTGTCACAGTTGTGGTACTTGGTTTTTAAAGCAAACTGTTGGTGAATGAAGACTAAATAACATCTTCCCACGTCAGATCTGTTTTATTCCTTGCTCCGTTAATATCCGTTGCTCTATTCAAACAAATTCTATGTAATCATAGAAATATTGTGTAAGTACTTTTTTTTTCTTTTTATGAACTGATGGCATCCTTAAAAAACGAATACATATTACCTAGAAAAAAATACGTTTCAACGAACATGGATACTGTTACAGGAAAGGTTGAATCAAATTTTAGTACAAGTAAAATGCTCTCAGTATACGAAACACAAGTAAAATATTACGAAATGATATGTCTCTATAACCGTTCCAAAAACAAGCCACGAGCTGAATTTTTGAATTTAGGAATCAATTTTCATGCTTTCGATTTCGTCTCATCCCAGAAACGTAAACAGAAACTATTAAAGCACATATCTTATATTTATAAGAATTCTTATGCTTAAGAAAGGGTATTGTTTTTTGATAAGTAAAAATTTTATCGAATTTGTACGATCTAATATCTCACTACTCATAGAGTTACAGAAAAGAAATTCATGAGAACAATTTAGCTTAGGACAACATATAAGGTTTGAATTAAACATTCTCAAAAACTTGGAAATTATAAAACTTGTTCTAAATTCTTAGAAATATAGATAAATCGATAAAAAATAAAAACAACTGCGGTAGATCAATTACTTTCAGTTAAAACGTATCATCTCTTATTTTTTTTACTATGCTATTTTTCGGTCACTATCAGTAAAGGAAATTTTAGATCTATTTAAAAGGTAATATGCTAAAAAATACAGATATCTGAGTTGATAAATGTCAATACATATAGCAAAATAAGATGATTTATTTGTAGCACGCGTTCGAAGAAAATGGTAAGACTTGATTACATGAAATTGAAAATGGTAGAACTTGATAACATGAAATTTGGTATACATGCGTAATTTTCACCGAAATTATCATTTTCTTAGAATATATACATTTATCCTTTTGAATATAAAAAGCCGATTTCTTTTCTATATCTAAATGTTTGAGAACTTACATGATATAACTTAATTACTTTGAAGCACAGACACAAGAACTACAAAGATAAATAAGATGCGTTAAGTGCTCATCTATACTAATAATATAAAGCTGTAGAGTTTGTTTGTTTGTTTGCTTGAACGCGCTAATCTCAGGAACTACTGGTTCGATTTGAAAAACTCTCTTTGTGTTGAATAGTCCATTTATCCAGGAAGGTTTTAGGCTGTAGGAGTTATTGTTATAACTAAAAATAATAATGTAAAAAATAATAAACTCTACGAAAAGAATTAGTTTCCTCTCTTCTCGAGAGATGGCGCTCATAAAAAGTATTGCTAAGCTTTTGCAACTGGGGAGGCGCCCTCTACATTCAATCGTTGACAATCAAGCAGTTGCTCAAACGGGGAGCTTATAGTTTGCACTCCAATGATTCCCAATGATTCGCCTTTTAATGTGGATTAGTTTCCACTCTTCTCGAGAAATGTCGTTTGTTAAAATTATTTTTTTAGCAACTGTGTAGAGAGCGCTGGTTGACAATTGCTCTAGCCTTGAGAGTCTTGCCTCTTGCCACATGGCTCAGATCACGAGATGGTTTTCGTGTTTTTCTTTGATATTCAGGAATATAATTTGTTTTGTAGGATTTTTCTACAAACTTTTGTCTTCCTTATTTCTGCATTGTTAGTATTTCTTCTTCATTTGTGGTTGTTCTTTGTAACTTTATTATCATAGTATACCTCAGATACTTAACTAAGCACATAATTTAAAACCATATTATATTTATATAGGGTATTGTTTTCTTATTCTTTTGACTTTCTTTTTTCCTTATGCAATAGGTAGGTAAGTAGGTTTCAAATGAGTCAAACCTTCTTTTTCTTTAATGATTTAAGATAGTTACTAATCTAAATAAATAATATGATTCGTCATATTTTTGTAACGTTTTTACTATTTTGTATCATTGGTACTAAACACATAATTTAATTGCATAGTATTTTTATATTGGGTAGTGTTTAATTATTCTTTTAACGTTTTTTTCCTTATGTAGCACATATATACGTTGGCTTCAAATGAGTCTAACCTTTTTTTTTAATAGTTGCATTGCTTTATCAAGATCAGGCTCCGGGGAAATCAGTACGTTCTCCTACCAAATGAAAGTAATACTAAAAATATCGTTTATACAGAACTACTTTGAAATACGTTCTTTTTATATTAAACACACTCCATAACATTATATCTATAAATATTTTTTCCCAAAGGTTCTTTTACTTTTTGCGTTTCCCCGCGTGATTGTTTAGTATATATTTATCACTAGGCGCGGATTTCTAAAACGAACAGTACTTATCATAGCTTGATGTACTTAAAATAGTTTTTAGTAGATTGCTGTGAAACTGCGGGGCACAGCTATGCCCTAATAAAGGTTTTTGAAGTCCCAACTTATATCCAGTATAATACAAATGAATTCTTTTTTCATCTTTTTTTGTACCAGTATTGTTAATTTTTGTTCAGATGTAGCCCGTGTAACGCCGGGCCACGCAGCTAGTAATTTATATTTAGAAGAATTGCTTTTGTTTACATGTTGTTGTTGTTGTTGTCTTGTGCCAGCAAGGTTAGCAATTTAGGGTGCGCTGCTTCACTTTTACAACTGTACTGTAATTTAGTGTGAAGTCCGACTTCCATTGTACACACAAGCACAGCTACCCCGTTTATAGGATATGCAAACAGTCACAGCACAACACATTCACACAAAGAAAGGATAAGGGCAGGATAGAGAAAGTACACCATACCTTAGTTAGGATTCGAAACTGGACCCTTAGATCCTGGTAAGACTTCTCTGACCACTAGACGAGGTGACAGGCCTGTTTACATGTATAAATGCAATAAATTATAGTGACATCATTCATAATGACATATGTACCCTGGAACTGAAATGATGATCCTAAAACGTCGCTCGGATAAAGCATCGTAAATGATCTAAACCCCAGAATGATGTTATAACAGAGATTCACCGAATTCCAGTTCGTTCCTTTTTTAAGTAAGAGTCGCTCATTTTAACCTTGAACAACATTTGGTAACTATAGGCTCATGTTCATTGTGAAAATTTACCTTTCATCTCAAAGGTAAGGATTTCAACTTTTGTTAGACAGACATAAGCTACTTTGATTGCAAGTACTTAACTTACATCAACTACCTGGTATCATAGCAGAAAAGAACTTCAGCACTTGATTTTTCGGAAAGTGCTTCTATTTTTACACTTGAGGTTTGTTTCTGTAACGTAACTGTACCTTTTGTCTCAATATAAAAGATTACTTTTGGTGCATTGCGATTCATTTCTTCCCACAAAGTTTATTTTTCGATCTTAGTTTGCACTTTACCCAAAAGAGCTAATATTTAACCTTTTCAGTGATTTTTTTAAATTGATTATTTCCATCAAATGGATAAAATATACCTGCTAAGTAGCTAATGGTAGTTATCAAAATAATGGAAACACTTGAGATTCATAAGAAAAATCTACCGTTCATCTCAAAATAGTCATACAAAATATAGACTTCACCGGACATTTCCACATTGAAGTTAAATCACTCATGCATTTGGGGGACGACAAGAAGGGGGGTCGGAAGAAAAACAGCTTTTTGACCATAACTCTTCGAAAATAATGTGTTAATAATATAAAAAATAAATGTTTAAAATTTAGAAACCTAACAAGATACAAAAAATATCAAAATTTGCCAAGGATTCCTTTATAAGCCCATTTTAATCTTTGTTGGACTTCAATTACTGAAGATGTAGCTGAAAACTGAATCAGCATTCTTTCCTAAATTTTGGCATATGAACGGCAGCAAAAAGGCATCTAAATAAAACTTGATGCTATAGAAGCTCAATTATTAAAGAATTCATAGATACAAAGAAAGGTTTACCTAGAAAGTTAAAAGTGTCCACAGTAACTTTTCATAAAGATAAATCTGGAATGTTGATGTCTTCCATTCCGACAAATTTATAAATAAACCGGCAAACTACTCTGTTTTTTAACAACAAAAAAGTATCTCTACAAATAACCACTTGTTGGGGAAACAATTAAAACATTTATTACACTGTTAAAAGCTTAAAATCCGCATGTATTTATCAAAGCAAACAGTATTCAAATAGACTTTCGATAGACATACAGGTAGTTATCAAAATAATGAAAACACTTGAGATTCATAAGAAAAATCTACCGTTCATCGCAAAATAAGCGATCAATTGTTCTTTAACTTTAGTCATACGAAGTATAGACTTCACCGGACATTTCCACATTGAAATTAAATCACTCATGCATTTGGGGGACGACAAGAAGTGGGGTCGGAAGAAAAACCGCTTTTTGACCTTAACTCTTCGAAAATAGCTCGGAAAAAGCTATAAATTTCAGTGATTAATTACCATACTATGTATAATTACTGTACAAATTTTTATGAACGTACCACTTATACTTCCGAAGATATGAAACATTTTTTTAAAAAACGGCAAGGGTTTTTGCTCATAACAATTCAGAGTTTATGATCAAACCTTATCAAAATTTCAGGAAAGATGACAAAATACAAGAAAAAGAACATACTAAAACGGTAAATAAAAATATTAAAAATCCGATGAGATATGAACGTTAAAAGGAAATAATTTTTCACGGCGCATGCGCGAACGACAGAAATTTATAACTACAAAAATATTGTAGCCTGGTTTATACTGCATCTTATAAAAAAAGTTCCAGTTGAAGATCGTAAAAATTGAAAAAGATATCAGCGATCTAGTGAGCTGTAATTCATTCATTCACAGACAATACATAAATGGGGAGGGGTTGTCCACAAATAGTGTGGTGACAATCGAGCATTTTGTTCAATGTTAAATTGTATACAGTTTGAAAATTTATATTCGGCATAGAAGTCACATTTCGCCTATTCGGCCAAAAAGACCTTATACGTAGGTGGCCAAAAGTATCCGGACACCCCCTGAAACGTTGGTTTTGAACGATGACGCAATAACCTTTAATTTAAAAATAGCTTTTTGTGGACAGTCCCTCACTATTTATGTATTGTCTGCGAATGAATGAAATACAGCTCACTAGATCGCTGATATCTTTTTCAATTTTCATGATATTCAACTGGAACTTTTTTTTTAAGATGCAGTATAAATCAGGGTACAATATTTTTGTAGTTATAAATTTCTATTGCTTGCGCATGCGCCGTGAAAAAATATTTCCTTTTAACGTTCATATCTCATCGGATTTTTAATATTTTTATTTCCTGTTTTAGTATGTTCTTTCTCTTGTATTTTGTCATCTTTCCTGACGTTTTGATAAGGTTTGATCATAAACTCTGAATTGTTATGAGCAAAAACCCTTGCCGTTTTTTAAAAAAATGTTTCATATCTTCGGAAGTATAAGTGGTACGTTCATAAAAATTTGTACAGTAATTATACATAGTATGGTAATTAATCACTGAAATTTATAGCTTTTTCCGAGCTATTTTCGAAGAGTTAAGGTCAAAAAGCGGTTTTTCTTCCGACCCCACTTCTTGTCGTCCCCCAAATGCATGAGTGATTCAACTTCAATGTGGAAATGTCCGGTGAAGTCTATATTTTGTATGACTAAAGTTAAAGAACAATTGATCGCTTATTTTGCGATGAACGGTAGATTTTTCTTACGAATCTCAAGTGTTTCCATTATTTTGATAACTACCTGTATGTCTATCGAAAGTCTATTTGAATAGTTTGCTTTGATAAATACATGCGGATTTTAATCTTTTAACAGTGTTCCCCAACAAGTGGTCATTTGTAGAGATACTTTTTTGCTGTTAAAAAACAGAGTAGTTTGCCGGTTTATTTATAAATTTGTCGGAATGGAAGACATCAACATAAACTTCCAGCTTTATCTTTATGAAAAAGTTACTGTGGACACTTTTAACTTTCTAGGTAATAACCTTTCTTTGTATCTATGAATTGTTTAATAATTGAGCTTCTATAGCATCTACTCTCTTCTAAGCCAGAGGCAGTGGGTGCGATTCCCACCTCTCCTTGGGTTTCTTTCTTTCGCTTGTATTGTAAAATCTTGCCTGCATTTGTCCGAAGGCAGGGCATCTTGTACGCAGTCCTCATATGTGAAGCTGATTAGCTTCTAAATAAAGAAAAGAATCCTCCAGTTACTTCTAGTGATATAATCGTTACGCATAACGAAGAAAACGTTCAATTCGTCCAACTCTTGAGGGGATTGGCGTCAAGGCCTAATGCACACTGGTTCACATGGAGTACATGTGTGTACCAAATTTCGTTCGATTTCATGCAATAGTTTTTGAGCTAAAGCAGCACAGAAAAAGGTTCCTTGCATGTAATACAGACTCACAGACACACACGCATGCAGACAGATAGACACTTCCCAAAATGATCGAAATGGATTCATCGCGCCTCAAAAAGTGCAATTCCGTCGAAATTCGAAATTTAAAATTTTTTACGAAACCAATACTTTTTTCTTTATATAAGGCAAAACAAAAAGTAAAAACACTATAATGACCTTTACTAGTGCAAAATCAGCAACTTTTGAAATCCCTTCCATCAAAATCAAAATACGGCTTACAATAATTAATGTATTTCGGGTGATTAACTTCAAAAAGTTAAAGAAAAATGTTGTGTAGTGCCTTGAGTAAAAAAGATTGCTATTTCAAAAATAGTAACTACTAATGAACTTAAAAGCGATTTTAAAGAATAAGCCGAGTTTTTTTCTTTGGCATCGTGGACAACAAATCCATTTTTAATTGAACTAATATTTTCAGTCAAAAAAAGTATACTGCCGTTTGCTTTTTATTTTGCGAAAATTTAAACGATTAGTGCTTCAGGTGCCAAATTATAGATATGATGCAGTCAAATTGCTATCTATAATCCTATTATATTAGTTTACCTTTCTTCACTTCTTTTCTTTCATCATTTTAGTGCATTGTCTCACTCTTTTAAAATAAAGTAGTCCCGATTTTGGTTAAAGAATTATTGTAATTTTGAGTGACATGGGATTATGTTGCCATGATTTATTAAATTTAAACGTCAGCAGAATATCCTGAATAATTAATAATAATCAACTTTCAGCAAACAGTTAGAATTTATTAATATTGATTAAAAAAACATGGAATAATTTTAATAAACAGAATGAAAATTCAAATTTTCCTTATCAAATCAACTTGTACCACAAATGTTTACCACCTCTTTTATGGTCGCAAAAGATTTTATCGGTCACAATAATTAAGTTTTAGTTTATTAATTTCCACTTCTCTACTTATCAAAAAAGTTTCTCTTAAAGTACAATTTTGAGAAACGTAAGTTAACTAATATGGTGAAAAAAATTTTTTATGGAAGTTTTATGAATTTAATTTCGCGGCCACTTGAAATCAAAGAATTTCTCGCTCACGAAATAAAATTAAACTACTTTTCTAAAAATGACAATTGTTTCCAAATGATGTTTAAGGTTTTGCATTTTTAATTAAAAGTTATTTATCAATAATAACTGATTAAGAAAAAATATTAAACGGAAATCTCAGTAAGCATATTGTTTGCGCAGGTGCACATTGTTATAAAAATAAGAACAATTGAATCATCTAAGTGTTTTTTTTTTCTTTTCAGCTCAGAGGCTTTCCGAATACTTATCTAATGAGGAAAAATGATCATCCTCAAAGATCAAGGAGAAATGCTGGACATTTGACAAAGAGGTTATCAGATGACCGAAGGGTAACTTATGCCTTTTTTTAAATTTTTATTTATTTATTTATTATTATTATTATTATTTTACATGCTGATTTAAATTTCATTAGTCAAATTTGCAAAGTTTCTCCATTTAAGAAGAAAAAGACACTATACACGACATTATATTTATACATTAAATTGTTGTCCGAATATGAAATGTACTTTATTAAAGCTAATTATAGTTTGAATATTAGTATATCAGGCCAATTGATAAAATTAGAGTCAAAAATTTTGAATGTTTTATTTTTACACAATTCCCTGCGATGAAATAGGAGATAAATTTTTAAGTAATCCAACATCAACCGGGAATACAATAAGATAGTGTAATAATGAAAAGTATCTAAATAAGTAGCAATCAAAAGAGCGTAGTAAAACATGTTTTTGGACGCATAAATTAATTGCCCTCGCGTCCTCATTATCAAAATATAAGGTCTCAAATTCTGCCCACAAATTGTAAGAAAATTCTCCAAATTTAGCGAGTTTTGGTGAGGAGTGGAACTCGTCTTTTACTCGTCTTGCAAATGGGTGGCTTGCCACATGAAGACGGTGAAGTCTTCTGGTATCTTCTATTTCTCGCCAAACCTTTAAATTTGGCTACTTTCTTAAATTTTGGAGAACGTGTGGTTTGATGGTAAGAGTAACAGTGTATGAAAAATTTCGCTTGATGTCTACTTTTTAGGAAAGGAATTCCTGTCTTCATTAACTTCAGCATGTTACCATACACCCAATAGACTAGGAGTAAATGCAGAGACTTCCGTCCCCTTAAAGAGTGATAATGCCACTTCCTTATATGCTATGAAACACCCTTAAGAGAAAGAAACTCCAAAACTACATCAAAAATACTAAAGGGTCATTCTGTAGTGACTATAAAAAAATGTTACGTTAGTCACAATGCCGTTTTAACTAATCTGTCAGCAGTTATTTTTCTTCATATTCTTGGTAGAAATGGTATATATGCCATCATGTACATCTTAAATTTACAAATTCAACCACAAATAACTTTTTACACTTTAGGTTTTAAATAAAAAGAGTTCGAAAATCAGCTGAAAGTGTTACGTTAGTTACTGGGTGATTCTCCAAAATCCGAACAATATGATGTCCCCGTAGGACAGCACAAAAATTATTTGACCTAGAAGGTTTTTTTGTTTTTTTAATTGTTAGAAATACTTATTCTGATGTTATTCAATTCATATTAAAGCAATTTTGCATTTATTTTTTTCTACAAAAATTTTTGAATAGCCAAAAAGTCACCTTTTTTGCGTGTCCCACCCTGTTTCTAAAATGTAAATAAATTATTTTAAAATTTTACGTGAACATTGCACAAATTCCACTTGTAGTGTTGAATTATGTATAGTTATGAGTGTAATATAGTGCTGTTTTAGTTTATTTAAATGATTATATAATCAGGTAGATCATTTTGAAGTTTGTCCCCAGATTGCATGTCCCTCTCCTGGCCTACAAATTGGTTCAATTATTAAAGGCAAAAAGAAGGAATTTTGAATCTGCAGTACTATAACACTGTTTATTGTCATCACTTCTTTGGACTCATAGAGTATTTTGTCTATAGAATGTGTCTGCTGTTCGTATTATTATTCCTTAGTTCAAAATGGGGTATGTAACATTTTCGATGTCCCTCTCTTGGCCAACATTTCTGTTCTAAATAAAATAAAAATAATAATTCCGCCTGCAGTGTGTAATTGAGTTAAGAGGATAAAAGAGAAAAATACCATTATTTACCTTCTATATAATTCCGGGAAAAAATATCAGCTTTTTTTTTATTAAAATGTCCCTCTCCTGGCGCAAAAAATTGTCCCTCTCCTGGCGCAAAAAAAATGTCACTTTAGCATTACTTTTAAAGCACTGGTAAAACATCCGGTTAAATAGATGGATTTATTTACCAAACATTAGTTAAAAATATTAAAAGGAGTCTCATTTATTAAAAAAATGTTCATTTAGAAAAATTTGAACTTTATTTTATGATTGTAAATCTCTTTCTTCATATAAATATTAAATTTGTCGGATGCTGCATCTCTTAAAACAGTGTTCTTTTAAGGAGGTTGTAAATTAGTTTTGTTTGTCAACAATAAACAGTTTTTCATTCATGTTTAAGTTATTTCTTTGTTATTGTTGTATAATTTCTGATAATCCTTGATAAAATTCATTTGTTTGCTCGCTTAGTGCTTCTTGTCAATCTCTCGGTTTGAAAAAATTGACCCCCCCCCTTTTTTGGGGTGTAGCATACTTAAAGTGAGTTCCCTCTATTTTTCTCTTAATAAGCTCCTAACAAAGAGTAAGTATGATTTTTTTTAGATTTTTTTAAGCATTTTTATTTTTATAGAATTTGTGAGTTGAAAATGCCAAGTTTTTGGAGAATCACCCTACTATGAAATTAATTTAAAATAAACACAAGTGTGGTTTTGCGATTTTTTTTTATCTACTCCTACTGACCCTAAATCCAGTTTATTTATGAAAAAAGCAGATCCACATCTGAGTTTTATCACTAAATTCATACATTTAAATTGATAAAATGTCTTTGACATACCCTAAACCAATTGCATGTGAATAATAAGAGTATATATTAATCTATATCATATTCTACTAAAGCCTTCCATAACGACGATAAACTGAAATTATGAAATCTGTAAAGGCTTTAAATTCCGCCACGTAATTAAGTTTTGGTACATCCATGACTCATAATGTTAGTTCATGCCAGATTAAATCGAATCATGTATTCATGAAATAGAGCTTCAACCTACATTGGCAGTGCTGGATAAATTTATTTGCATACATTATCTAAGCTTGCTTAAATTCCGTGAATGTATTGAAACGAATTGCTTCAAGCCAGGCATAATGAACAATTGTCGGGTAATATGATTACATTAATGGACATTGCCTACTGAACATATTCTCTATTTTCTAAGCAGGGCATTGTTACGGTACTGTTAAAATTTTGTAAATAATAAAGTGAATTAAAATTATAAATCCACAGCAGCTGTGAGAAAGGGAGAAATTTCTGAACTCTAATAAAATAAGGAGATTATTGTATTTTTAAGCCCGAGACAAAACGTCCGGATTAAAACGAGGCGAGGAAACGATAATTTATGGTTTAGAATCAAACAAGTTGTATCCATTTCTCAAAACCTGTAGTTTCGAAGGCGGAACTATGGACCTAACGGAGTTTTGACTTAAAACCCTTATTTTATGCTCACATTTTATTGGGATCTAGTGTTTATTGATCTATTATCTTTAAATCATTGGTGAAGGAACTTTTAAATTGATTGTTTTTAATTAAATTATTTTTCATAAAAAGTGGACTTTAAATGTTTTGATCATAAGCGACTCAAATGTTTAAAAAAAAGTCGGACTGTTTGACATTTATTGCACCAATGTTTAAAAAAAAAAAAAACAGCTTTTTTAACGACTAAAACCATGGCGGCAAGTACTATTGTTAGAGTGTTAGAAATTATGCCCCTTAAATTCATAGCGTTTAAATTAAATGTTTAAGTTCTTTAATGAATTTTAAGACTCTCTTTTACTTTCATGTGTGGTAAACTGCCATTAATCTATCATTTAGGGAAAAATTTTACAAATTTTATTTAGTCTTTTTGTTAAATCACAGCAAAAAAAAAAAAAAAAAGAAAAAATTCTACGTGTCAATAAATATATGAGACTTAAGAACAATTAAACATTTTTATGTTGTATGCATTGTAATTTGAATTATTTTCAGTAACATTTACTAAGGATACCACATAGTAACTGACCACTCACAATCAGAAAATGACCAGCAAAATGAACCCTTTTTCCCCCTTGTTAAAAATCAAAATGAATACTAGTGAAATAAGACTGTAACTATGTATGTAAGCATGTATGTATGCACATCTACAGGTCACTTCTGATTGGCTTTCGGCTGTGGCACACATGGGCGACGTATTAATGGTTAACAATAAAAGCTTTGGCAAATCAAACCTTAAAGAACAAAAGCTATGCTTGAAGTTGAAGAAATGAACAATATTTGTTACAAAATAGCATTAATTATTTTTTTTATTTCAGGTTCTATGGGCAGAGCAACAAATAGCTAAAAATCGAGTGAAAAGAGATAATTTTCGTGAAGTAACAATTGATTTTTTGCGAAAGACTAGTATAGAAAACACAAAATTCAATGATTTTCTTTGGCCTGATCAGTGGTATTTGGTAAGTATATATTCTTCACTCGAGTTTCATGCACATATTATGCAAAATTATTACACAATTTCATACTTTAGTATAATGAAATTTCAAGAGTTTATATTCGATTTGGTTAGTGGTATTGGATAAATAAGTATACTTCTTTCTTAAAGATTACGAAGCACCGTAAAATAGCAAAGCATGCTACCAAAACTTGTTTAATTTCGCAAAACATTAAAAGATAAAATTATTCAAGGATTTTAACAGCATTTCTGTGCTCTCTTTTATCAAGTCAAACAAATGCAATTCAACATAAGCAGAAAAAAATAGAAGCTTCGTAAAACTTTTTGTAAATGTAAGGCCCGGGATTTCATGTTAAAAAAAAGCGAACGAGATTTTCTGTTTATTTTTACTGAGAGAAAATATGTTTTTCTCAACGTATGAACATGAAAATTACCTAATGAGTCAAGATTTACCCAAATAGTTAATTGACAAAATGAGATAAGTATGGGAACCCATTTTGTTTATGATTTCATTAATTTACTTCATTCTTCCGTTTTTATAGCTCTAAATTAAGACATGAGGTAGGGGAAACAACGTTGATGTTAGTTAAGTCTGGTGAAAAGCTAGTAATTGAATTTGGAAGAAATTGCAGGTAAAAAAGAAAGAACCAAGAAAGAAAGGAAGATTGGACCATTTTTCTTTTATTCCTTTATTTTCAAACATATAAACTAGATATTCTAGCTCGAAAACCGCTGTAAATTAAGACAACTAATAAGAAATTACGAAAATGTTTGCAGATTTTAAAATCATAAACGTAAAACATCGATGTTAGAAAAAAAAAACATCGACCCTCAAACCTCTACGGTTAAAACATCGATGTTTCGAAAACATTGACAATGATGTCGTACCACTATGTTGAACTAATGACCTTGTAACATTTGATGTATTTACCTCAATGCCATATCTGCAGACAGACTTGGCACTAACTAAGCAATCGCATTCTCTCTGTAGACTACATGGCATTAGACATACTTAAGTGTGAAGATGTTTCAGGTAAAATCTGCACTAATGTCCTAGTGACATTTGATGTTATTTCTTAGTGCATCAAAACCCCATCGCAAAAGGATGAAGAATCTATTCGTACTTTGGACTGTCACAAAAGTTTGTAGAAAAAAAAAATCTTCTTGCAAAGCTATTTGGACAATAAGCACATGGTAGACCGAAAAGAAGCTTTCGATTGTCTCGATAAGAATTAGTAAATCCTAAGAGTAAAAAGAAAATGGTAATGTCCTTTCTGCAGAGAACTGGTATCAATGAAAAGGCCAAGGTTCATAAAGCGATGCAGAATTAATGAAAGAAAAAAGAAGTACGCAGAGGAAATTACTTACGAAATCATGTATGTATTTTAAAAATGAAATTTCGCGTATGGACTTAACTCAATTTGAAAATAGTTTTTAAAAATTTAAGTTAAAACGTAAAAAATTGATTATTAAAAAAAAAAACTGATATAAAGTATTTTTAGAAAACCTAATCTGGCATCGTTATGAAGTTTAAGCAGATCCTTATCACTGAACTACAAAGATGCCAGGTTATGTTTGCATTGACAATAAGATATTTTTAAGGAGCTTTTGATAGACTTTTGAAATTAAAAACTTAAGCTAATTATTAATTATTTAAATCAAGAGCTTGATCAAAAAGAGAAAGAAATCACACCCGGCGGATTGATGGGAATAGGACCCACACTTCTGGCATACAAAACGAAGATTCTATCTCAAAGCCCTGGCGTATTCTGGCTCTGTAGCCCACTTAGTGGTGCTACTAAGTTAATTAGAATAACAGTATTAGTTATTTTAGCATTAAATCAAGGTTGACCCTGCAGTACAAATGATTTTTCAATACTTCCCTATTTTTTAAAGATAATTCCTTCAGCTGTGAAATCACATCCTCTCTCCATTTTATATTCCTTATTTTACAATTTTACTTTACATTCATTTTTTTCTGGCGATTGATGTGCACTCTAATACTAAAAATAATTTTTGAAATGCATACAATGTATGTTTTTTTCGTATCTAAGAATTCTGGTTGTTTTTTGCTTCCGCGGCTTTAAGATCGTAAAACATTTTCTACACTGCAAGCGACTACCACGACTATGGCTCCGAAGCGAACTTCTTTTAAAATTTTACATCGAGCAACGATATGACTGGAATTCCATGAATAAAATGGAAATATATGTTGTTAAAAATTTGTCTTATTTTAAAGAAATGCATAATTGTGTTTCAAACTTGCAGCACGACACAAGAAACCTTGCTGACATTCCTGAACTCGACATGAGAACGATTCCCGTGTGGGACATGGGGTACACAGGAAAAGGAGTTGTCGTCACCATTATGGATGATGGTATGAAGAATTACTTGATTAAAATTAGCTTCTACTTATTATCTTCAGTCAATTACTACCATAATTTAAAAATTTCATAATACAATATTAAAGAAATTACCGATACAAGTTAAATGTGGCTAGTGGATTATATTGCTCGGAAATATTAGGCGCATTTCACGGTATTTGTGACATAGGGGTGTCCGTAACAAAACTTTTTTAAAGTTTAAAATTTTTATATATATTGAAAAAGTACATTCCAAAGAAAATGAATATCATATTGTTTTCATAGTTCACTTTATATTATGTTTGTAATTGCACTCAGAACATTGAAAATGCAATTTTCACTGTTACGGACTCTACATTGAACTTTTCTTTAAATCTGGCTTAAACCAAGGCTTCACTAGATAGCGTCTTATACAGGCTGTTTCATTTGATCAAAATCCTTAGGATAAAAACGGTTTTAATTGTCCAGCGACATCTATCGAATTTTATGGTAACTAACATTATATACAAATCAGATAATAAAAGACAAAATTAAAAGTTAATTTGTTGGCGACAATTTTACAATTTGGCATTTAATTCTATTTTAGTGTATTTTAACGTTATTTAATAGCTTGTTATATTTGTTGGTTTATTCTGCATTTTAATGGCTTATTTTAATTAGTTAGTGAATTGTTTTTCATTTTAATTGATTCTAATTATTAATTAACTATGAAACGACACTGGCACCGCAGAGCGATAAATGGCGAATCTATCCGCTAAGCGAGCCAATACTACTAAAGGGTTGCCATAGTACTTTTTAAAATTCAGTCCACAGTTCGCTATGATACAGTTGGTCGTCGCAATATTGTAGCTTTGTTTATTTATTTATTTTTTTTCGTACTTGTATTGCTCTTTAGTACCAAGCGATTATATATGCTAATTTCGTTGTTACTAAAAAAATTAATATTTTTTGTTGTCAATCGTCTTTCCGTTGAACACCATCGCTTCATTACAGTACATTTCATTCTGGGGCATCAAAATGAAATGTCTCGACGAATAGATTCGCCATTTATCGCTCTAATGGGTCAACGCTATCAAAATGAACATCTGAGCTTTTGCGTAGCAATTAAGATCGTGTGAGCAACAATAATGAAACAAAATAGTAAATAGAACAATATTATTTCATTGCTACATTTTTATTTATCGGCTGCGAACTTAAGCGTATATTTTATTAATGCAGAGATGTCAAAATTGAACGCCATTGCTATATGTTGCTAATTCAAAGAAAGTAAACAGATGAATGAATGTCGTATGACTGAATGACCAACTTTACCTGAAAAGGGAATTTATTTCCCCTAAAAAGCAGTACTTAATAAGGCCTTCGGCATCAATTCACTCTGTACTCTACTTCAGTTAACTATATCAATATTTTTTAACCCTTAAAAATAGGACAAACATCACTTTTTTTACAGCAGAAACAATATGCTAACAAATGTAAACAAACATTTGGGTGGTGATTGTTCAGCGCTCTCTAGCGGGCAAACCTTCACCATTGATGTTTTGAGTAATGATACAGCCTGTATAAAACGCTATCTAGTGAAGCCTTGCTTAAACCAATTTTTAAGCCAAAACTGGTATTTGAGACAAATAAAGTAAAGGCTCACCTATAATATAGCTAACTACTTTAATCAAAAAGTGCGTTCTATAAAAAATTATGGATTGTGAAAATGATGACTGTAGAGTCCGTAACAATAATTAGAATAAAAGTTTAGTTTTTAAAGAAAAATTCAATGTAGAGTCCGTAACAGTGAAAATTGCATTTTCAATGTTCTGAGTGCATTTACAAACATAATATAAAGTGAACTATGAAAACAATATGATATTCATATACCTTAGAATGTACTTTTTCAATATATATAAATATTTTAAACTTTTAAAAAGTTTTGTTACGGGAACACCCCTATGTCACAAATACCGTGAAATGCCCCATTAGCAGTAGTCGGAGTTCGAATGACTCATAGTTGTCAACAAGGGCGGATCTAGAAATGCTTCAAGGGAGGGCCGATGGATTTTATTACTTATCCTTTACTACGAATCCTGGTTTACAAATGTTGACCTCATATGTTTTGGACTTCAATTTTGGAAAAGTATGGTGAGGAAAGCCCCCAACCTCTCTTATGCCAGCATAAAAGATAGTCTAAAAATGATTTTTTGAACTTCAATATTGAAAATTTCCCAGTGGTTTGCTGGTCTCGAGGAAATGGCCGATCTCCCCCATCGCCCTTCCCTAGTTGGCAATAAGGAATCGAATTAATGAAGTTAGTTTGCTCTTTGGTTCAAAGAATTTTTCCAATTTTGCAATCCCACTCGTCAACTTTTTAATTGTTAATTTTATAGATCACAAAATAAACTAAGTCGGGGAGCGTGGGGCAAAGAGAAATGATACTTTTTTTTTCAGTTTGCAGTCAGTGCCACCGATCTAGCAATGTTTTAACTAAGTTCCTAAGCATACAGATAATTCCAGTTAAGGGCGATTTTCTGTAAACTGGTAATTCGCTGTCCGGACAGAGTATCTTAAAAATAATAAAGTGTATTAAAGTAATTATTGCTCTTAATACTAGTAAAGTATTAATACTTTGGGGCCCAATTGCATTTGGAGCGGTAACTATTTAATTTTTTTTCTATAAATTATCTAAGTACCAAAAACACAGTCTCCTGGCTGTCCCAATCCAATAGTTTAACCCTTAAAGGTAATATTTCAAAAACCTATTAAGCCTACATAAATTTGGCAATCTACTTATATTAAAAACTGAGTATCTTTCTAACTTATCTTTCTAACTATCTTTCTAACTATCTTTCTAACTATCTTTCTATGTCACGCTTCTTTCTCCTGAACGCCAATGAACTGAAAGTCGAACCAGGTACCGATAGATAGGTAATTTTTCAGGCATCATTAGTTTCAATTTATATAATTATACGATTTTAATTAGCGAAGATATCAATTAATAAGTAGTCAAGTTTAAAGCGATTAAGCCTAATAAATGATTAAATATGAAAGCCATTGTTGCATTGCAAAACGTGGTTGCCATGAAACAGTAATAAAAATGATAATGAGAATTTTGAATGAAGGCTTAACTAAATCAAACACGAAACTCATAAGCGGGCGACTTACATAGTATTTTTATCGCTAGCTACTTGTAATATTTTGAAACATTCATTTGTTGAAGAGCCATCTACTTATATTAAAAACTGAGTATCAATGTCTGTTTTTTTTCCTTTGAGCGAGCTGAACTTACTGAAACTTTCCTCACCATCTTGAAGGCGCAAAGCATCTCAATAATTCGAATGATTTTTTTTATACAGGAAAAAAGTAAAGGCGTGAAGCGCCTGTTAGCGAGCCGCCTTGGCGGGGAGTAGTTTCTTGAAATTTTCCTCACTACTTTCAAGGCACGAAGTGCCCGTGCAACGCCGGGCCACGTGCGTGGTATGTCTTGAAATCGAATGAACATTAAATTATATCAAATAAAACTTCAGAATGAGGTAAAAGTTAGAGAGGGGGGACGTTATGCATCAACATGCCGCAGGAAGCTAATCTAGCTGCCCTGGCAGCTAGTCTACTTATATTAAAAACTGAGTATCTTTCTAACTTTCTATCTTTCTTTCTATCTATGTCACGCTTCTTTCTCCTGAACGCCAATGAACTGAAAGTCGAACCAGGTACCGATAGATAGGTAATTTTTCAGGCTTCATTAGTTTCAATTTATATAATTATACGATTTTAATTAGCGAAGATATCAATTAATAAGTAGTCAAGTTTAAAGCGATTAAGCCTAATAAATGATTAAATATGAAATCCATTCTTGCAAACCGTCGTTGCTATGAAACAGTGATAACAATGATAATGAGAATTTTGAATGAAGGCTTAACTAAATCAAACACGAAACTCATAAGCGGGCCACTTACGTAGAATTTTTATCGCTAGCTACTGGTAATATTTTGAAACATTTATTTGTTGAAGAGCCATCTACTTATATTAAAAACTGAGTATCTATGTCTGCTTTTTTCCTTTGAGCGAGCTGAACTTACTGAAACTTTCCTCACCATCTTGAAGGCGCGAAGCATCTCAATAATTCGAATGATTTTTTTTATATAGGAAAAAAGTAAAGGCGTGAAGCGCCTGTAAGCGAGCCGCCTTGGCGGGGAGCAGTTTCTTTAAATTTTTTTCTCACTACTTTCAGGGCACGAAGTGCCCGTGCAACGCCGGGCCACGTGCGTGGTATGTCTTGAAATCGACTGAACATTAAATTATATCAAATAATACAACTTCAGAATGAGGTAAAAGTTAGAGAGGGGGACGTTATGCATCAACATGCCGCAGGAAGCTAATCTAGCTGCCCTGGCAGCTAGTTAATATCTAAAAATAGAATAATGCAACTATATCTTTTTTATGAAATAAGGTCTAATTACGTATTTCTAAAACTTAAAATTGTCATGTAAATTCTGTCCGAAGATTTTTCAAACAGTCCCCTGCCACAAATTCAAAGCTCCAATAGAAAAAATCTGTTTCTCTTGCAAATGTTTTTTGGCATGAAGTTTAAAGTAATCGGTGTGAATTTGCTGAAATTGCTGAGAACGATGTTGAAACGATACTTTGTTTAGTTTGAGAGCCACATTTGTGATGAAAGTATGCATCAGGGTCGTTGCGAAAACAGTCCTCTGGGAAGTGATTTTATTAATGTCAATTAGTTTAATTATGAAACATATTAGTTATTATGTCCACGATTTGTGCCTAAATTTATAGGTAGTCTTGTAACTAATTATGTTCCAATAATTTTGCAGATATTACGCAACAAAGAGCAAAAACACAGTCCCCTGCCTAGTTATACTAGGCAGGGGACTTACCCCCTATCATGATTTATCAGAAAAACACAAACTTCAATGGACCCTCTTTCAAACCAAAGTAATAGATTCATTTTCTGAGCAATAGTATAATAATTATATGAACATTTCAAAAAACCATGCCCGGACAGATTTCGTGTGAAAAATAACGAGTTTACAGAGAATCGCCCTTAAAAAATAAATATTTCTAAAACTTCCCGAAAAAAAAAAGTAATTAATACAACCTGTCCACCCCCCCCCCCCCAATCACCTTTGTGTAAACAGTCTGAGTTGAACAAACTTTTTTTTTTTTTTTCGGTTGAGACACATTGTTAAGGACACTTCATTCCCGTATTTGAAGAATTCAATTCCCGTATTTTTTCGGTTTAACAATTTTTCTATTTTTTACCAGTTCATAAAATAAATCCCCCCCCTCTAATAACTTTTGAGTGAAGAGTCCGATTAGAACGATGTTGAGAGATGTATATTTTATTTTTAGAAATCAGAATTAAATTCTAAAAAGACGTTTGACATACATTTGCAGTCTTAGACAGTTAATAGAATATTAATTAATTGCTAGAATATTCATATTGGCGGGAAAGTAGGCTTGTTTAATTCTTGACGGAACTTCTGGCTTAAATACATCAAAGAACTTTTAACCATAAAATTAAATGTAGAGATGAAAGGAAAGAGAATAAGAGAGTCACGCATTGCAACTCCATTATTCCGATTTGGAAAACGAAAAACCAATAGTTTTCTGAAACCTATTTAATAGGGTGGGGCGTAATACTTTTTTATTGATTTTGATTTGCCCTAATGGCGAAAAGTTGAGTACTAGTGAGTAAGGTTACATGCTCAAAGTTTCGGGTAAAACAACAAATATTATCCGTCTCCATTTCGTCTCTGGTTTTTAGATTTTTTACTCTGCCGGTAAAAGTATGCATTTCTATGTCTTTTATGCAGTTCCTGATTTTTTCCTGAATAAAATGTAGAAGTAAATGAAATGCAAACTTAAGTGGCGTGGAGTTTTTGCACAGATATTACTTTCCAATCACAATAATGGTCAAGTTTTGTTTAGAAAGGGAATTTCTTTCTGTGATGGGAATTATTTGCAGATTGTTCCATACATTTGTACAAATGAGGCATCTTTACCTATTTGTTTGAATTTTAATGCAAGAATTTTTAACTTTGGCTTTTGATTTTTATATATTCAAATATAAGGAACCACTGCATACCGTAATAGGAAGTATTAATTTTCTAAAAAGTTTGCTCGTATTAAAAAAATAATAGTAATAATGCTTTGTAAGTGTTGCATGATAAAGCATTATTTTTAAGTAAGAGAATGTGGGGAAAAGTGAAATAGCGGGGGAAAAGGAAATGGTAAAATATTTTCAGTTTGCAGCGCCACCTCTCTAACAATATTTTAACTAAGTGCCTAGTCATATAATTGATTCCAGTTTAAAAATAAATAGCTCTAAAGATCAACGAAAAAATGAGAAGTCATTTTCAAAATTTGACACACATATTGAAAGATTCATGGTTTTTCAAAACTATGTCTTGTTATTATAAAGGGAGGTTCTTGTAATTATTATTTTGTGTATTAATTGAGATCTACTGATGTACACTGCAGTAATTATTTAGTTCATACAAAGCATGTTTTGATTAGAAATGTTCAATGCAATTTGTCAATTGCACGTGGAGCAAAATAGCTATGGACAATTGAAATCTATGTCATTAAGCCATCTTTTCTGGAAAATAATTTTTTTCTACGAACAAACATGACTTTCATGCGAACATGACGTCATTTACGTAGTGGTTGTTTTCAGACTGATTTCTAGGAGAAGCTAAATTTGAGATTACGAAATAAAAATAATTTTTAGTTGATGCTTTCTAGGAAGATTAACAGAAATTTCGCCCCGAACTGAAAATTGGTTTCGTTTTGTGGTGTTGACGTTTGTCGAAGAATCAAAACATTGGTTTGAGCCACTTTATTAAATTCTCTCTGAAGTAAAAAAATACCGGCTTGTCTCTCAAATATAAAAATATCAAGGCCGTATTAATTATGAGGACAAGTATGTGGAGGAATCTGGGGCAAAGTGAAATAGTTAAGATCACTTACCGTTTTAAAAATGAACTAATTGGAAAAATGGTTTAACCCTTTCCAGGCTCATTTTATTTCGGGATTACGGATCAAAAAATGTCAATTTTTTTTATGTTTATTTTCATACATACATATCTTTTTAAACATAATAGCATCATTCGCATGCAACATTTCCTACAAATAAATGTAAAAATATCTATTTAAATAAATGAGTAATTTCGGGATTACGGATCAAAAAATGTCAATTTTTTTATGCTTATTTTCATACATACATATCTTTTTAAACATAATAGCATCATTCGCATGCAACATTTCCTAAAAATAAATGTAAAAATATCTATTTAAATAAATGAGTAATAAATGAGTATTTACCTGTAAAGTTGGCTTTCTGTATGGCAGAAATCATTATACTTTGGAGTTGGCGCCTACTCTTATCTTAAATCTACAGCTCAAAACACTGTATAGTTATGTTATCTAGTAGCAACAATAGTAAATAAAAGCATCCGAAACCATAAAAGGGACATGTGAAATAATTCGGTAAAGACTGGTTGTGCAGTGTTAATTTTCACAGTGCCCGAGCTACACTCGGGATGAGTCAGAATGGTACATTTTGCTTACCCGAGTCCAGCTCGGGAAAAGCCGGGAAGAGGTTAAAAAGTGTAGTGCACAAAGAAAACAATGCATTTTACGGCAAAAATTTACATTGAAACATTAATTTTCATTTTTGGTAGTAAATTTGCATTTAAAATTTAAAAAAGGTCAATTTATTTCTATAGGGCAACTTGAAAAACATATATTTCTGATGAAATATTTTAGCTATTTGATTATTAAAAGTGTTTTTGACTAAACTAATGAATAAATAAAATGATGCAAACTGAATAGATAATGAAACAAGAAACGAATTAATAAATAAATGAGTAAACTAATATATACAAAAAATGAATGAGTTACTAAAATGATGAATGAATGAATCATTAAGTGAATTAACAAAAGCAGGAAGGCAAGTGAATAAATAAATGAATGATAACAGTACTGATTTAATAAATAATTGATAAGTATATATATAAACGAAACGAACTATCTCCCTTTGCCCCGCGTGCACTTGACTAACTGCACAAAAGATTTGAAATAAAGATATTAAAATCAAATAAATAAATACCGTAAAATGGGGTGTATAGGAACAGCGGGGTCAATCGAAACAAAACTTCCCGACCGTGCAACGAAATTCTTCATAAATATACTAATTGGTTTTTTTTTCGACATTAATTTTTTTAGAAAGGTAAGATCATAGGAAGTAGGAAAAAATTACTTTTGTCAATCTGGCAACGCTACTGACTTCTAAAGAGGACTGCACGTGGAATGCTAAGAAACATCACGTTTTCATAGGCTGCAAAACTTCATATGTAAGAACAAACCTTCTTATATTTTAAACCTAAGAGTGGTATGTTTCAATTATACATGTATCTGAATAACAGAATACCACATTAGAATTTACAATTTTTAAAAATTGTGTCATGAAAATGAAGATTTCTGAAAAATGCCATAGGAAAAAAAAATGCGGGGTGAACCGGAACACTTTGTTCTGTTGTTCCAATTCAAACTTATTTGAAGAAAACTGTTTGAAAAACCAAGATTCTAACCCTTATTCTTCTAATAAAGACAAGGACGAGGATTTATTACTGTTTATCCCTTCTCGTGAGCAACTTGATCTTAGAATTACAGAAAAATGCAGATTTCAAAAGATTTTTTCTCCAGGAGACTTCTTTTTACCTAAAATACGAGGGGAAAGTCATATCGACTTTATATAGCAAAAGGCCAGCACACAGACAGCGATGAATAAGCGAAAAAATCTTTCAGGACAATCCCCGAAACCCAGAGATTTTAGGAAACTAAAGAAAAGGCAGAATTCATCCCAGAAGATGTTCTGAAAGAACTTAAGCCAAGTCACAATTGCTAGTTTTAAGGACAAGTAAATAGTGGATGACATGAGTGACTTCCCATTCATGTTAAATCTTTGTATTTCAATTCAAAAGCATTTTTTAAAATTACTTTTCATTTTTCATAAGTTCAAAATTATTTTTAATTTTGACAAATTATAAACGTTTACTGGTATTAAAATTATACTTTTATTTGACACTAATTATCTGTTCTTATTCTCCCCCATCAATATTACTCATGTTTGTGAGACCTATTACAGGTTAAATGGAAAAAAATTAAAATTTTAATATGCGTTCCGATTGACCCCTATCAGCGGGGTGATTCGGAACACCCATAATTTCCAATATATTTTAATAATAACTGTTCAAAATGTTTTGTCTTTGCTTGGAATGTCAAGAGTAAAGCAAGACCGAAGTTTTTACCCAAAAAATCAAATAAAAAAATCTTTTAACTGCTTTTTTTACAATCAAAGCTGAAAAGTGTTCCGATTCACCCCATTTTACGGTACTGTACAGAATATTAAGATGCCTAATTAATATTTCAAATAATAATAACAACAAGTAATCTATTCTTCAATATTCACAAAAATAATTTTTGACATAAACAAAATATTACAATACGAGTACAAATTTTTAAAAATTGCTTCGTTAGCATATGCTTTGATATTCAGAGATAATTTTTTCCTGCCTCGAGTAGGCTGCATTAGGTTACTACATAGTTAAAAAATATTACCAGATAGGTAGCGATTAAAACAGAGTAAATATTTCACCATTTCACTTTGTCCCACATGCCCCTACTTCTAAAATATTTGATCCATGATAAATCTCATAAGCATATACGAATATTTTAACACTGCACACTGGGATTTTCACGGACGGATCGAAAATATGTGACCGAACGGGCTCAGCATTTACTCACATCTCCAACAATTAGGTTGTCTACGATTGGTCAGCCAAACTTACAGCATATAATTCAGTATTTCAAGCGGAGCTTTTTTCCATCTTTCACGCTTTACTTTATATTTGCATCAGAAAACATTACCTTCAACACTACAATATTCTCTGATAATTTATCTTCGCTTAAAGCAATCAAGGACCCAATGCATTCTTCAAAGTTAGTCAGAGACATTCAATCCCTCTGCAGAGAACATCCAAACATAAATCTATCCTGGGTTAGAGCCCATAAGGGACACTTTGGCAATGAACGAGCCGACTTTTTGGCTAAAACTGCAGCAATGAACCCAGCACATTCATTAGTATTTAAAATTCCTCTACCAAAATCTTTCCTCAAACATCACCTTTGGTCTAATCTTCTTCAAAATTGGCAGGAAATCTGGGACACTGCAGAAACCGGTCGGAGAGTTCACGAAATCCTACCAAAAGTCAAGCTAAAACCACGATGCAAACATCCTATGGAAGTACATTTTCTCAGTGCACACGGTCCATTTCCTTCATATCTACACAGATTCAAGATAATAAGCTCACCATTATGTGTTTGCAGCCAACTTGGAACTCCTGAACATTACGTATTCAATTGTCCGTTAACTAGCTCTTTCCACCGCACATATAATTCCAACCTTCCTGTATCCAAAAATATAGCTCATATTCTACACCATCCAGATACTCGCAAGAATCTTCATAAAATAACATTTTTACTCAGCACTCAAATCGAAGACTTCAAATATCCTGCCTAAAAACTTTAAATGTTATATTATTGCCTTTTTTGGTATATATCAAAATTGTTTTTCCTTTTTAATATTTTTTTCCATGTAATTTGTACATTATTTTATGTAATTTTATATCTAGTTATAATGTACGGTTCCTAGCGGGCACTTGGTCGTTCGTTAGTTTTTCTTTCCTCCCAGCCACCATATCCGGTTAAACCCTCATCAGGGTAGGTACGGTGGTGACTGGTGGGGTTTAAATAAATAAATAAATAAATAAGCATATACGAATATATATATATTTCATTGCAGGATGAGATTAGATGTAATTTCACGAGAAATCTCAACTATAGCTACAAATATTTTTTATTTTTCATTTTTTTATAAATAACTTTAATAGAAGCATTGAGTGAAATGCACCTCCAGAAGAAATATAATAAACTACGAATCAATTTTTTAGTTTCAAGTGGTTGAAGTGAAATGATTTACATTTTTGAACAAAGTGTTTTGTGGTCTGTTTACAAGAAAGTTCGTAAGTATATGTAGTTTTCAGAAAAAAAAAATTAGGACTTTAAAATATTTGAGAAGGGAATAGGTGAAATAATTATTTAAACTACTAGTTTTATGAGTATGAATCAAATTGAAGTTCACAATTCATGCGCATTATGCTTAAACATTTGTTTAATTTTGAAGATAAGAAAGAGTCTGCGACAATTCTGTACCTCAGAACCAGACTAACGTAAGTCCATTTTCGTCATTTTTCGGTAGAGGGGAAAAACGATTGTCGAATACATCGTTTTTCCCCTCTACTGAAAAATGACGAAAATGGACTTACGTTAGTCTGGTTCTGAGGTACAGAATTTCAATAAATTCATATATTGGATAGTTACCGCAATGACTAAACTCTTGACATATGAATGTTATTTTTATTATTTTAAATTATTAATGTAATGGCATAAAATTATTTCTTAAAACAAGACCACTTCTTATGACAGTTTCAGCACAATATATCACTGTTACTTTAAAAGTTATGGGAGAAAAGCTTTATATTAGAGGTAATATTTATTGAAGATCAATTTAAATTTTGTTACTATTATGGGGAATTTAACCCATTAATGCCTGAAATTTTTTTCCAAAGATATTTTGTATACTGGTTACAAACGGTGTTAAATGAACAGGAGAAATAATAAAGAAAAAATTTAGTAAAAAATAATTGTTTTATTAAGGAAAAAAAAAACGTCCTTTAAAAGTTACGATAGACCCCAGAGGGTACATACTTTTTTTACTAAAAATTTTTTCTGCCTACAATATAACATTCAAAAAGACATTTTATAAGAAGAAATAAAATCAGCAATTAACATAAACTGGGAAGCTGGGAATAACTTTGAAAACTTAGCTTTTTTTCTTGAGATAGTGAACGATGCAATTTTTGATAAAGATCATATTAAAACTGCTATAGAACACACTTTACAATGGTTATGTGTTGCAATCTGTTAATAACGAATTGAAACAATACCAAGGTACTAATTGAACACTATTATTTAGTTGAAATGTTCATTTTGGGGATATTCAGACCCTTTTTTGGACCGTCCTAAAAAAAAGGACGCTAGGCATTAATGGGTTAAGAATATCGATGTTTATGTGTGGTAATATAAAAATGATGATGAGAGCAAAGGTTTTTTTTTTTTCATCACTTATTACTTCTTAAACTAAAGACTTTTCAAGGTGATGCGAACATGTTGGAACAGATATCTTTGATAAAATTTCAATTTTTAATGTTTTTTTAGATTGATCATTTCTTTTTATTTTACGGTCAGTGCTTGACTACATTCATCATATGCAGAGATATAAACCTCTCTTCGTGCATAATATATAGAAAATATTTGAAAGTTCAAATGAATTTTTCTCGAAAAAAGTTTATGTCAAATTTTGCAGGGGATATATCAAAATTCTGATCATGATGGTTATAAGTTATTAGTAACAGCCTTAATACACT
>JAXGGA010013949.1:0-33558 GCA_038373865.1 Uloborus plumipes
AAAGCTGTCAAAAAGGCTGGGCGAGCCCCAAAAGTTGCTCGCACTGTTGGTAAAGTTCGGAAAATGAAGAAGAGGAAAGAAAGTTTCAGCATTTACATCTACAAGGTGCTGAAACAAGTGCACCCCGACACGGGTATTTCAAGTAAAACCATGTCAGTCATGAATAGTTTTGTGAACGATATTTTCGAGCGTATTGCTGCTGAATCGTCTCGTTTAGCTCAGTACAACAAACGTTCAACCATCACCAGCAGAGAAATCCAAACTGCGGTTCGTTTGCTGTTGCCTGGAGAACTTGCGAAGCACGCTGTTTCCGAAGGTACAAAAGCCGTTACCAAGTACACCAACTCTAATTAAAGCGTAACTTTTCGAGGAAGATGGGTGACATTCTCTTTCATTGTATGTTTTGAAATTTGGCTTTTGGTGCGCAGTAGAAATTTGACTTTTAAGCGGGACAGTTGTTGACAAGTTTTGAACCGAAGGAACAAGCTAATTTCAGTGAAACGAAAATTGAGCTGGTTTATCGGACTAGTTTGTGCCTGCTGCTAACAAGCTGTGAAATGAAAATTCGACCGGTTTGTTGGAATGGTTTGTATCTGTTGTTGTTAACAAGCTGTGAAATGAAAATTCGACCGGTTTGTTGGAATGGTTTGTATCTGTTGTTGTTAACAAAGCTGTGAAATGAAAATTCGACCGGTTTGTTGGAATGGTTTGTATCTGTTTTTGTTAACAAGCTGTGAAATGAAAATTCGACCGGTTTATTGGAATGGTTTGTTTCTGTTGTTAACAAGCTGTGAAATGAAAAGTGGACTCATTTGCGGCTGTTGTTGACAAGCTTTGAAGTGAGGGAACAAACAATTCCTGGGAACGATACTTTAAAAGCCATGTGACATTCAATTGAGAGAAGGTCCTTCAATATCGATGTACATTGCTAAATTTAATATCGAGCATAACGCCAGAATTTGTGTATTACTGCAACTACAATTTATTAACAGTAAGTCTTTAGTTTTGTTTTGTTGACACTTTACATTCAGTGTTAAAGACTTTTTCCCCATTATAGTGCCTTTTTGTAACTGAAAAATTTTCAAAGGATAAAATATATGTGGTTATTTTGTTCTTATCTTTCATAAATAATAACTAAATGCAAAGTGCTCGCTTGTCGTTTGTTCTCATCCTATATCTGAAGGCCGTTGTTATAATTTGTTATAAGAGTACTTTTTACGCTACTATGTCTAAAACAAAATATTTTTTACGTTTATTATAGTGTCACATGAAATTTTTTTTTTAATTATATTTGTTAATTTTGTGACTACTAACAGAAATTGCGCATTGACAGGCAAAGTAATATTTGTTGATTTGTTAAGTTATGAGGCATCTGCTGTACTTGGGAAAGCAGCTTCAAGTAATATTTTCTCCTGAAGTTTATTCGTATGTAGAAGAAATGGATCGCTTCTTAAGTTCAAGATTGAAGAACAGCTTAATACACTTTCCTTCTTTTTCCGTTGCGTTACCTTTTATTTGAAGAAAGTTTTTTTTTCTTCTGGAAATCAGGGTCAAATTAACCCTTTAACTGTCAAGTTATTTTGATGATTTGGGAGCACAAATTTTCAAATTTTTTTATTGCAAAAATCAAATGTTTAGTACAAATAAAATATATTTAGTAGTTAAAAATTGATATTTTGAAGCACATGGGTAAAATATTTAAAGTTTTGTTGCATATTTGCTTGAGGCGGCTGCCACTCAACATGGCAGTTGTAAAGTTCGCTTCTAGTGGAGCATTATTTTCTAAAAATGAAAAAAAAAAAAAAAAATGTTCAAAAAATAAATGGTAAATAAATAAATAAAAGTGAATACCTGTCAGTAATTACAGCGGTTTTATATCTCTGATTTAGTGGTTTTATCTTTGTCTTGGGTGTTTTGTCTTTGTTTTGTTAGGTATTTCTGATTTTACTAAAAATTGTCAGTCCTTTCTTTCTCTTGCTTAGTTTGGATTTTAAACATGATCTATGTATGTTTTAAAATGTTTTTAATGTTATTGGTTATCATCGTTTGGCGCAGTATAGCCTATAAAGGCTCTTGTGCCAGTAAACCCAAAATAACCGAACCATACCACTCGGGTTTGACAAAGAGATGAAGCCGAAATAAACGTCTCCTATATTCGGGTATACCAATACGATGCACTAAAAAAAAAAAAAAAATACCCCGAGTAATACTCGGGTGTGACATTTTCGAACAGCAGTGCTGTGCCCGAGATTATCTCGGGCATGACAGTTAAAAGGTTAAGGCATGGGAAACCGGGGCACAGACCCAGGGCCCCAATGTTTGGGGGACCAGATCTATTGCAAAAGCTTTATGGAAAAATTGAGTCATTTCAAATCGCGCTATAGGAAAATGAAAGTACTAAAACTAAACACTGTATTAGAAAAAAAGAGCCGTAAAACTAATATTTTCCACACTCAAGGCGCTCCATGCTTTTACTGGACACTATATTTACTCAATGATTGCACTTACGAGCAGGGCCGGACTGGACCCCTTAAAAGGGCGCAGACCTTGGAACTTCAGAGGGGCGCACGATATATTCATGAGCCCATTGTAGATGCATACAATGTGGGGGGGGGGGGAGGAATATGTTGTCATTCAAGAAGATGTTCGAAATTTTATCTTACATTGTTCTTTTCGTAAGGTGAATAGTTAGGGAAGGCGTCCTTCCTAAAAGATGTTTTTTTTTTTTTAAATTCAAGACTTAATGTGATTTTCATGGTAATATAAATGCATTTATTAACTCATAGAATTTTATGCATATTTAAAGAATACCCCAGCTTTAGTTGCGTCATACTTAAAAGCATTAAGATTTGCAGTACAAATAAATTTCATAGTATGACATAAACTGAGAATTATGGAAATTCAAACCCTAATATGACGTGGCAGTTGGCTATTTACAAATTATTAACATTTTTATTTAATGTTTTCTAACATTCAAAATAAAAAATAAACAATGAATTTGCACCAATGTATAGGATGGAAATACTAAAAAATTTTCAACATTATTCACAGATCGAAATAGCAACGAAGTAATGAACAGGGCCGTCGACAGGTTTCATGGGCCCTTAAGTTTTGTGGGCCCCCCTCCGTCAAACCTTTACTTAACCTTCCTACTATTATTTTCATATAAATAGCGTAAATTTTATCAAAGGATAAACTGAAATTTTATATGTTTAACTGAAAGTTTCCGTAATCAAAGACAAGAAAGAAAAGATTTGCGATTTTTTTTTTAACGGAGTTTTCAACTTTTAGGGCCGAAGCTGCAACCAAAGATTCGATGCTGGTCGCAGCATAACATATACACGCCTTGAATTTTAGGAGTGCAGGCGGAGCCTTTGCCCCCCCCCCCCCCTAGATTTTTCGTAAGAGAAAAATTCGCTCTTATTTTTCCGATAAATTGTAGATACAATTCATTCAACATTTTAAAAAACTTTTGTGTGTCTTTTTCGCGGATAAGTGATAACAGCCCCCGTGTTTTTCTCGTTTTTTAATAATCCCGCTGTTTTCTTTTCTTTTAGATCGATCTAATAGCGGGATGGATATAAGAATGTTGCAATGACCTCTTTTTAAATGGGGTGTAAAGTAGACTAGTCCCAATTTCAGGGGGTCCGGGGGATCGCCCCCCGGGAGAAAATTTGAAAAGTAGATACAAAATTCGGCATTTTGAAGTCTTATATGAAGTAATTAGACGGAAAAATATGAGAAAAAAAGAGGCAAACAAAGACCCTCCAAAAGACTAGAAATAAGAGCAAGAGAGAAGAGAGAACGGAGAAAAAATACTGTATCTGAAAAATTGCTGAAATATAGGTATATTTCACAAAGCTATTTTTGGAGAAAAAACTAACAATTTCATGTGATCTTATGGTTAAGAATACTTCCTTTGACCCTAGTGATCGAACTTGAAATCCAATATGGGAAGAACTTTTTCCAAAAAAAAAAAGGAGTAAAAAGGCAAAGGGGAAAAAAAAGTCTTGCAAAACACACTCATTAAAAGTTATAAAAACATAGTTAAAGCAACAAATAGCAAACAATGATATAAATTAAAATTGTAGCTAAAAATGATAACAAAAAACAACAACCAAAACATGAATTGTCTCTTTATTTTTTTCAGAAAGCGGCAGAAAAAAATCTGTAAAATTATTCCTTTCTTTTGAAATTTAATGAATTATTGAAGACGTTTTGTAGTCACAAAAAATACATTTGAAAAATAATAGGGGAGAGTGGTAATGAATGGGCCATGGTGATGAATGGGCCACTAACAAAATATGAAAAAGTATCTGCATGAATTTTTTTTTGATGCCACCAATAGATGTATCTATTTGTTCTACTAAACTCATCCAATTTTCATTCGTTTGCGCTGAGCCATTTTTAAAGTAGAGTGGCATGGTCAAGAATCTGACTGAAAAGTAAGTTTTTCCCTTTTTAGTAAAACATTTCCTAGCTAAAATGTACCAAGTATTTCACTGCATACATATGTATAAGCTAGTCTTTCCATATCTATAAACTAATCTTAAGATGTATTTTGATGTTATCTAAATTCAATGTACTCAAAAAACCTAAATGTATTCCAAAAGTATAGGTGGGGCTGAATGGGCCACCTAAATATTGTTTTTCTTCCTTTTCTTTGGATTTTCGTATTAATATGAAACGCAACTGACTGTCATAGATAGATTAAGATTACTGTAGTCAAAATAGGTTTGTAGTAACTTCTAAATATAATTTGCAGATCTATATTATATTCCTATAGTACAATAGACCTGTTGGTCGCAGTGCGTGGCTTGAAAAAACCCCTCTCTCTCCTTCATATTATATTCCTCACAGAACAATTTCATTTTCTTTCTTGGTAAACTTAAGTTAGATATTTCTTATTCCCGATGTCTAGTAAATTAAAAAAAAATTGAATTTTGACAAGTTTGAGAATGAAAATGAAGTTTTTGAAAGTGATTTTTAATATTATTTTTGAAACATATAAAATTTGTTAAACCATAGTGTATATTATCTGTTATTTTTATATATATATATTTGATGTTATTTATTTCTTACAATCTCATTATTTAGTCATTTTTCTGCTACAATTGGTATGCATCAGTTTTATTTTAATTGCATCAGTTTTGATGTTTACATAATTTTAAATCAGTATGATTTTGTATCATCATGTCAAGTGCCACATTTATTTTGTCATATTCAGCAAATAAAAGATTAAATCCACATGTTTTCATTAAATTCATTTAGTGGCCCATTCATTACCTTCGATGGCCCATTCAACCCCATAGGTGGGGTTGAATGGGCCAAATTTCAAAATTTTTATTTTCTATTATAATTCATTATAGACATGTGCTAATCCAACTTTTATGACTTTTTTTAGATAGCCAGATAAGTAAAGTAACTAAAACACCAATTTAGAGTTAAAACAAAGTGTTAGAAAAAATTACAAAAATTCAAAACCAAAAAGTGGCCCATTCATTACCACTCTCCCCTACATATGATCATTTAACCAAAATTCAATAATTTACAAGTTTTGTTGGTCCAGAAGATGAGTCATGTCTTAAATATTCGCTATTGATACCAATGATATAATGATCTTAAATTGACCCACAAAAGTTGTACATGAAATAAGTGTTCCACCAATTACTTTAATCTCTCTGCTCTGCTCAATACTAAGAGGTCACTCGTTCTCACCGTTGTCACAGACGGCAAAAAAATGTCTTTTTTTTTGGGGGGGGGGGGGGATTCTCAATTTAGCAAATAAAATTTCGAGTTTGTTCAAATGAAAAAATACAAGCATGCACACATCCCTACATCCCATAAAAAGAAACATTGGGCATCTTTCATTTATTTTTTTAATTGCAAGATTGCAATACTCAAACTTTTGCCGAATCGTCAGGTAAAATTTGGGATTTTTTTTTGGAAACTCCTAGTGATTTCCTATCGGAGTACCTCTGACGCTTCTACGTAATACTTTGAAAGAATTTTAATGAAACCGATTTTTAAATAATTTTCTGGAAAACTTGACGAATCAATATTTTTTCTTTCCCTGTAAGCCAACTCCTCTATCTGTCTTGCCCGTAACACGGCAGCCGAGAGCCAAGGCGAGCGGGCCCCTTGTCACTTCGGTCGCCAGGACATATTTGCCCTCTAAGAATAGTGAAGTTTATACAACTGTTTCCGAACACACACACACGAAGAAAAATGCATGTGGTATCAATTTAAATTTATATTATTATTTTTTCTTAACAAAATATAATATCAAAATACAAGCAAAACTTACCGGAAAGATATGTTTGTGGACTCAACAGAGGACTTTTATGTACGCATAAAAATATAATGTTACTGGTTATAGTAATCTGAAAAATAATCCCAGGAAATGAACCCGAAGACGGCTGGATCAAAAGTGATCGTCCATTTCCAGGACAATTGGCCAGTGATCAAAAGTTCTGCTTCCTTTTTAAAAGGCATGGGAATAGTAAGACGAGTTTTGTTGTTCAGTTGTCTGTGATAAATGATTGCAATAAAAAGACTGGGTAGCACAAACCTTGGATCAGCATGACAAATTTACATAGCCGCCTGCTCTATAGGAACCGACTTGGGTCTATTCAGGGGGAACTACATCAAAGGTAATCAATTGACAGACCAGCAGGGATGTGGGATTATCCCCCATGGAACTTACACAGTGGTTCTGTGATTGACCTCCCACAAAGTTCTCGGAAGAGAGCTCATAAAGGGACAATAGCGGTTTGTTGCCGTAAGATAAAGCCGGCCGAATGTTACTTGCGTCTAGAAAGGAGGAATAGCTTATGATGGTTTTATCGGTAGCAAAGCAAACATATATTAAAAAGAGCTGAAATTGAAGATTCTTTTAAAATTAAAATATCTTATCTAACTTTTTTAAGGCATGAAAAATTATGAAAATTTTGAAAACACAGTTAAATAATTGTTTCTTAGCGCAGGAAAAAAAATGTGCGGTGATATTCGGAACGATAATGCTAAATTTTGTGCCTCTTTAGCGTGGCAAAAGAAAAAAAAGTTTTAGTTACAATCTCCCATAGAAATGTCCTAGCTGCTTTAATGAATATTTTTAAAACACATAAATCCTTGTTTCTTAACTTCGGAAAAACAAATCTGTCATAATACTCAGAACGATAAGGCTGAATTGAGCGCTCTTTAGCAAGGCTCCCACATGCGGTGTAAGAGTTGCACGACAGCTTACGGCTGACCTGGGGGGGGGGGGGTCATATCACAAAAGTGACAATTGCTAGGGGCCCCCACGACATAGGGGCCCTGAAAGGAATGTTCATCAACTGCTTACTGTAAGAGCAATAGACAAAAGGACTCCATAATCCCTAAATCCACCACTGTACAACAATGGCTTCAAAAGGACAAAAAAAGGGCATATAATATTGCATTTATAATACATTTTATTTATCATATTAATATCCATTCTCGTGGGTTTTTTCAACATTTAAAACTATCTTCAGATACATCCATGGGCATTTCGAAAGTAGATTGTAGTTGCTACTTTTTGAAAGAAAATAGTTGCAGCAGTAGTTAACTATTTTTAATGAAGTAATTGTAGTTAACTACAAAAAAAAATCTGACTACTGATTGAGTGTAATTTAAAATGAAGCAATTTTTTTTAAATTTCAAATGTCTGCCTAAACATTAATTAGTTGATAGAGGGTGGAGAGTTGTAGGGACAAGATGGCCCATTACAATATCTGGTCCTGGGGTTCACGGATTGATGTGGGGGCCCTGATACTAAGTAAGCTCGCCTCCCCCAAAAGAGAACGGATATATCAGTCACATACTCATAATAGAGAATAGAAATCAATGAAACAGTACACTGCATTGTGAGAAATGCCTTTAAATTTTCATTGGATAAGCAACTTCGCAATCTCGTCTTAATTAATTTTAGCTTTGAAAAAGCTCTTTCGCAGCTTACTATCGTAAGAGGTAGGGATGCACCGATAAGCAAATTGGCCGATTACCGATTACCGATTAATCGGCTGTTGATAATCGGCCGATTAATCGGCTGAGCCGATTAATGATAAGGATAATTATTTTTCTACTACCAATATTACCATCACTGTTTTTTATCTCTTATACAATTCCAAGTTCAGAAATAGTAAGTAATTTATTTCTGGGAGAAGATTTTTTTCCCTTTTCCTAGTTTTCACAAAATAATTTCAATTATTTTATCAAATTTCTTAGAACCAATTTTCATATTAGTGTCAATAATATTATTAACACATTGTTAGTCATGTTAATTGGAAATAAAAATTTATAAAAAAAAAAGGAGGGGTGGGGGAGTGAGTGGTGAACACTTTAATTTAGAAGTACTTTTAATTCATATATTTTAGTAATCAGTAGCATTTTAATTCAACACTTTTATTCTTTGAAAATTAGAGGTTACCTGAAAGCACTGTACTAAGGAGAAAACTATCGCCACATGAAAAATGTTGCATCATTGTCTATGCATATTTATTCAAAGTAGGAGAATTCATTAAAAAAAACTTTATATCAACTGTGAGGATTATTATTACTGTTAACAAAATTATTCATCATAGTTTCCTAGTGAAAGTATACTTTAAAGAATAATATCTGAAAAATATTTTTCAGCCGATTAATCGGCCCAATTTTGCCGATTATTAATAATCGGCAAAGTGGCCGATTATGGCCGATTAATTGGTACTGCCGATTAATCGGTGCATCCCTAGTAAGAGGTATAGTAAGTATATACCTGAAAACTTGACTAAGCTCTGTATATAGTATGCAGTTCTTATTATAATCATACAGTACTTTGTACACACATGAAGGACATGTCTTGCACGGCTGTTTTTCGTGGCACATTTGATTTGTAGTAGCACTAGCAGTTAAATCTTCAAAATTTTTTAGCATATAGCAGTAATTTAAAAAAATCTTCCTATTGATCTGGGGGGGGGGGGGGGCAGAGGAGTTCGTTTTTCAGAAAAAAAAAGACATATTTGTCACGATAACATGAATTTCAGGAGAAGAAATGTTCTAACAAGAGCTACAATTAGGCTGCAGGGCGCTGTAAGCAGTCAGAAGGGCGCAATAAACACACAACGGGACGCTACAAAATATTAACTATTACTCGTATGAGGTGTTTGTCCCTGACTTTAGACAGAACGAATTCTTAGTTTTTTGTCTGTGTTTCAAAAGATCTTTTGAAGTTTTTTCAAAATTCACTGTCGCAAAAACGGACCCTACATGAAATTGTTAGCATACATCAGTAATTTTAAAAAAATCTTCTTATTGACCTGGAGGGGAAAAAAGGAGTTCGTTTTCCAGAAAAAAAAAGACATATTTGTCACGTTAACATGAATTTCACGAAAAGTATTCTAACAAGAGCTACAATTAGGCTCCAGGGCGCTGTAAGCAGTCAGAAGGGCGCCATAACGACACAACGGGGCACTACAAAATATTAACTATTACTCGTACGAGGTGTTTATCCCTGACTTTAGACAGAATGAATTCTTAGTTTTTTGCCTGTGTTTCAAAAGATCTTTTGAAGCTTTTTCAAAATTCACTGTCGCAAAAACGGACCCCATATGAAGTTGTTAGCATACAGCAGTAATTAAAAAAAAAATCTTCTTATTGACCTGGAGGGGAAAAAAGGAGTTCCTTTTCCAGAAAAATAGACATATTTGTCACGATAACATGAATTTCACGAGAAGTATTCTAACAAGAGCTACAATTAGGCTCCTGGGCGCTGTAAGCAGTCAGAAGGGCGCCATAACGACACAACGGGGCGCTACAAAATATTAACTATTACTCGGACCAGGTGTTTATCCCTGACTTTAGACAGAACGAATTCTTAGTTTTTTGCCTGTGTTTTAAAAGATCTTTTGAAGCTTTTTCAAAATTTACTGTCGCAAAAACGGACCCTGTATGAAGTTAGCATATAGCAGTAACTCGAAGTAACTGAAGAAATTCGTAGCATCAGGAATGGAGACTGAGAAAAAGAAAAAGAACTGCAAACACAGGAACAAGGGAAAACATTTTTTTTTTTCCAGAAATGAAAAGTTTTTTTTTTCTGCCTAAAAAAGTGATGCCTAAAAAAAAAAAGGTTAATTTTTTCTACTGGGGGCGCACCGGCCCTGCGGCCGGTTGCCCGGCGGGCCAGTCCGGCCCTGCTTACGAGTTATGTAGGAGAAAAGTTTTCCTGCAAACACGTACAATTTTATGACATTCTTTATTATGTGTATTTATCATATACAGTCAAACCTCGCTAATTCGAACTCTTTTAAAACGAATTGCTGCTAAAACAAACTGCATTTCTGATTCCCGTTCTATGACTCGTAGTGTAATGTTCTTTGGACATGATAAAATACGATTTAAGACGAACAGATTTTAAAGATCTCTTGGGGCGTCGTTTTAACGAGGTTCTACTGTGTGTGTCATAGAATTTAGCCTAATTATAGTAATAAGACGTAATTAGCAAAATTTTCGATTACTTCAACTATGCAGTATGCATTTGCAGGGGGAGGGGGTCTTGCATTCTTTGTACCAAACTCGAGTTTCTTTAACTGTCTTTCACATGAGTTTGTTTGCAATTGTATGTTGGCAGCAAATACACCACCTCTAAAACTCTTCTTTGCTTGAAATAAGAGGTACGTGGCTCGCAAATTGAGTAATGAATATTCCTTCAGATAATAGATTTGAACGATGCGATAATCGGATACGGTTTTAAAAATGCTCAAAACAATTGAATCGGTGAGTGCATAAACAACGTCAGTCCAGAACTTCAAATTGTTCAGATCCTACGGAGCAGCTCTCTTCAAAAATAAAATCGGCCAATGAAAGAAAAAGAACCCCAAAAACAGCCCCTTAAATATTTTAATTGAAGGGATTGGGAGATGAAGGGGTTAGGTGATAAAACAGAAATTGCGAGTCATTAAAGTTCAAAGTTTTATTGTTGTAGTTGTTGCAGCTTTTTTGTTTTCTGGTTTTGTCATTAGTGTGCGTATGAAATTGGTTCATTGACATTTACTGTTTAATGTACCAAGTTTTATTTGCTTGCCTGTATCCAGTGCTTACCATTGTATAGTGTTCATTTTTTAAAATGCAACTTAGCCCCTTCATTCTCCAAGCCCTCCAATTCTTATAGGCACCCAGCTAAAATATTGATTTGCGTGTTAACCTGTTAACCGGGTAATTAGCTATTGCTCAACTCGTTTCACAATGGGGACTTTTTTTTTCGCAGCGATAAGTAATATCACACCACAAATAATAATTCACATCTCAGTATGTAAATAATACAACACAATAATAAAAATACAGGGTGTCCACTCCAATCGTGGACCAATAGCTAATTTCTAAACCGTTAGAGATAAGCATATCGTTTATTTAGGAAAAAATCTCCAAATTACGAAAGGAATTTTGGGTCTATTCAATGTTTTTCAAAAAATCAAATTTTGAAAGAGTTACGAAATTTAAATTTTTATACAGCCCCCCAGTCCTATCAATCATATTTAGTAAAACATTCTTGTCACTGTAACGTTTAAAACTAAAAAAAAATCACTCTTCTACCACAAAAATTGACCGAGTTATGACGTTTTGAAAAATCAAGATTTTGCATTATTTCATGACGTCATCGAGAGATCGCTTAAGGGACCGTATGCGAAATCCTTCAAAATCTTGATTTTTCAAAACGTCATAACTCGGTCAATTTTTGTGGTAGAAGAGTGATTTTTTTTTAGTTTTAAACGTTACAGTGACAAGAATGTTTTACTAAATATGATTGATAGGACTGGGGGGCTGTATAAAAATTTAAATTTCGTAACTCTTTCAAAATTTGATTTTTTGAAAAACATTGAATAGACCCAAAATTCCTTTCGTAATTTGGAGATTTTTTCCTAAATAAACTATATGCTTATCTCTAACGGTTTAGAAATTAGCTATTGGTCCACGATTGGAGTGGACACCCTGTATATAAAACACTGAAATGCACAATAAGAATATACGAAACATTTCGTCATGCCCATTGCTGTAGGCTTTTATGTATGACGAAATATTTCGTCATACCCAGTTAACAGGTGAAAGAAGAAAAGAGAATAAAATAATAATCAGCGATAAAAAAGTGTTAAACTTTTTCAAGCTTTTTTTTTTTAAATCAAAGTTCAAGGACTTAAAAAAAATGTTTTTTAAGGTTTTTTCACACTTGAAAATGAAACTTTTTATTCCAAGTAGTCTTCACAGGTTTTTAGAAGCGCACAAACCATGGAAATGGCTCCAAAACAAATATTCGACACCAAAACCAAAACTATCTTAGAAAGCAATTCTGCAAACTTGTGCGCACCGGTTGAATCTTTACTTTCGCTCACGCATGACTATGAGTTCATATTCAATTTATTTCCGATCAGATCCTTTGGAGCGTGTCGGGCTGATTTGTGACAGCGAGCCAATCACTCGAATCAATTTCGGTTTTTTATTTAAAAGCTTGTAAATTTGGCGTTACTGATATAGCGGATAGCAACAAGGTTTTCGATTCCCATCTCCGTAATTTTCCCTCGAGGACTTGGGAAAGATTGAAACGTAAAGGATCACTTTAGGTATTCTGAAATTTTTTTTTTTTTTTTTCACAGCTTTATTGTAGTTTGAGTGGTAAGCGAGATTGTGTTCATAACAATTTTCACTGAAGATAATGTTTTGTTTTGCTTCTCTCAGGCATTTGGCATTTTGTTCCAAATGATTGTCAAATTCGTTCTCATTTGCTACGTAAAAAATCGTTCAAACCAATGAATTTCTTTCCAAATCAATATTTATAATAGAAAAAAAAAATATTTATTACGCTTCAAACACGCAGCAAAACCGCCCAGTATAAAAGACGATGCACATACACAAAAAAATAAATAAATAAAATTTTAAACCACTTTCAAATTAAGAATGACACAAGTACCTTTGTGCTGAAAAGGTTAAAGAATAAACTAATAATTTTTTTAAAAAATCTGTGAATTTTTTACGAAATTACTTCAAAGAATGCCAAAATACCTCTTGACTAGAATTAAAAAACATTTTTTTTACTTCCTTTTAAAAATTCAAACTTTAACCAAAGTTTCACACAATTTTTTCAAGGGCGGATTTACAAGTGTGCTATCTTTAAGCTGACACAAATGCTAACTAATACCACATATCTTTTATGGCACTTACACCTTTGAAATTCGAGCTACGGCACTTAAAACTCAGTCTTATTATTTTAGAAAATCCAAATATCATCTTGCACAAAAAAAAAAAAAAAAATCTCTAATTCAATCGGTATCATTTTAAATATAAGGGCGATTCTCTGTAAACTTGTCATTTTTCACACGAAATCTGTCCGGGCATCGTTTTTTGAAATGTTCGTATAATTATAATACTATTGCTCAGAAAATGAACCTATTACTTTGGTTTGAAAGAGGGCCAATTGAAGATTGTGTTTTTCTGATAAATCATGATAGGGGGTAAGTCCCCTTCCTAGTATAACGAGGCAGGGGACTGTGCCAGGTGACTGTGTTTTTGCTCTTTGTTACGTAATATCTGCAAAACTATTGGAACATAATTGGTTACGAGACTACCTATAAATTCAGGCACAAATCGTGGACATAATAACTAATATGTTTCATAATTAAACTAATTGACATTAATAAAATCACTTCCCAGAGCAGTGGTTGGAAAAACTACATATTTTTCGTAGCGAACTACAACTACAACTACTTTCTTATAAATGTAGTTAACTACAGCTACAACTACTTTTTTTTAAATGTAGCGCGCTACACTACTTTTGAAATGTAGTTACTACTTCGCTACTTTTAAAAAAATAAATAAATAAAAAGATTTCACCGTTTGAGGATTGAACTAAAAATTCGAAATGTGGTTTAGATTAAGGTAGATTGGGGGAAGATGCCGTTTTGGCGAAGATGCCATAACATTGTGTTTCACCCACAATCATTAAAAAAAAAAAAAAAAAACAGCTTGGTTTTTTTTTAATTCTTTTTGCACCAATATGTCCTTTTAAGCCCTTTTTTAACAATTTTTACGAATATTCGCGTCAGAAAATTATTCAACAGCTGACAGGTTGAAAAACTTCAACTTTCAAAAATTTAATAATTTCATGACAGCGTAGTCAATTCAGGAAATGCTGGAAATTTATCAAACATTCATTATTTTCTCTGCCAAGCTACATTTAATGCGAATATTCGCGGAATATGAAAATTGCGATGCCAACCTAATCAATGATTTGCACCGGTCAGATTCGACCTATAGTTTCTTTCTCTCCTTCTTTTTTTTTCTTTTTTATTTTTAAAGAAAAGTTTAAAAGTAGTTTCTAGAAATCGCTACAAACTACTATTTTTTTGTATCGCGCTACTCACTACTCTACTTTTTCTAAAAAGTAGTGCGCTACACTACAAACTACTAAAAAATGTAGCTACTACAGTAGTTTCGCTACTTGTAGCGCGCTACTTCCGACCACTGTCCCAGAGGACTGTTTTTGTAACGACCCTGATGAATACTTTCATCACAAATGTGGCTCTGAAACTAAACAAAGTATCGTCTCAACATCGTTCTCAGCAGTTTCAGCAAATTCAGCCTGACTACTTTAAACTTCATGCCAAAAAACATTTGCAAGGGTAACAGATTATTTCTATTGGAGGTTCGAACTTGTGGCAAGGGACTGTTTGAAAAATCTCCGGACAGAATTTACATGACAATTTTAAGTTTTAGAAAAACGTAATTAGACCTTATTTCAGAAAAAAGATATAGTTGCATTATTCTATTTTTAGATATTAATTGCCAAATTTATGTAGTGTTAATAGGTTTTTTGAAATATTGCCTTGAAGTGTTAAACTATTGGATGGGGACAGCCAGGGGACTGTGTTTTTGGTGCTTAGATAATTTATAGAAAAAAAAATTAAATAGTTACCGCTCCAAATACAATTGGGCCACGAAGTATTAATGCTTTACTTATATTAAGAGTAATAATTACTTTATTACACTTTATTATTTTTAAAATACTCGGTCCGGACAGCGAATTACCAGTTTACAGAGAATCGCCCGTAAAAGAATGTTTTCAACATCAACTTTGCGAAAGACTATAATTTCCTTTTTCAGTAATACCTATGACCGGGTGAAATGTGTTAAATTTGTTCATTGAAATTTTTTAATACTTGGCTTGACTAGTAAATCCAAGCTAATCCCGGAGAGAAACAAACTTATGTTTATTTGTTTAAAGAATGGTTAGAAAAAAAAAAGCGGAAGCTACTTCCGGTTGCAAAGAAAACAATAAACTAATATTGCTAACATATGCCATAACAACGCACCACTTTAACAAAAGGGGACCAGGATTTTTATTTCAGAATCTATCAATTATTCTCGAATTCTTATTTATGAACCAAGTGAAAAAAACAGATTCCTACTCAATTAAATAGAAATTGAAAATATCACTGCATACTGCATAACATGAGGTTTAAACTTTTCCATTTCATATGGCAGCATAGAGAAGCTATTGAAACTTAGTTTCTTATTGAAACTTAGTTCTAACTACTTTTTTCAAAATGGCAAGTGACTTCTACGGTATTCCATGTAATTTCTCAAGTTTGACACTTTCGTTCATTGTCGAAGTCGAAGCCAATAAATCAATTCTCCGCCCAATATCAACTATCGATCAATTTATTCCAAAATATCTTAAAATCGAAGATATTTGAGAGTAGAAGTTTTCGGAACTTCACATTTTTCTAATGCAAAAGCAAGGCACACGAATCGACTTTATTATGCATAGAAACAACTTTTATTGGAGTGTATTTCCATAATTTTGAGCATACTCTATCGAGATGGAATGCGTGAGCTATTCGTAAATTTTTAAAAATTTCTGAGAGATTTCGTCTTTTTTCTTCGTTTGTGACAATGAAAAACATTTAAAATTCTATTTCAGGTTTAGCAAATGTAAAACATTTTAGACATAGGATCAAATTTTCTTTTCCTTAGTACGATATTTCGAATTCTTGATAGAAGTTTGGTACTGTTTCTGCTTTTGTATGTCATCGTTCCATGCAAATTCGGATCGGAAAAAAGCGCTTAAAGCAAAAACTGAATAAATTTAACTGAAAGGGACTAGCATTTGTAATACTCTAGTCCTTTTAAAGTCACGTTAAGGATTTTTTTTTGTTCAAATCAGTCTGAAAGCAGATACCTATGTTGTGAAATATAAATAAGTGAACTGGGGCTTACATTTTTTGACCGCTAGATTTCCCCACGAATATTTTTATTTTTCGCAAAAACTCAGTTTTAGGCAACCTTTGATGTTAGAGAGAGGAAAGGTTCGGTGGCACTCCTGCAGCCATGTCTCAAAAGTGAAACTCTTAAATTGTAGTTTTAGCAGATCTTCGGTAATATTAGGGAATGGGGGAATCGAGGGATCTCCCCCGGAACTTTTTCAAAATTGTAGCTCTAAAAACGCTGTCTTATTTGGTAACTTTCGGCAGAGGAGAGGCTTGATGACCCACCCTCCCATGGCAATTTTTCGAAACTGAAACTCTAAAAACACAACTGGGGATTGTCTTGAATTATGTTTGGTAAAGAAATGTTTCGGGAGCTCTTCCCTGAAATTGATTGAAATTAAAGTGTTAAAAACGCGATAGTAGCCCATCTTTGGTAACGTTTGGCAGCAGTCAATCTTTCAAAATTTAAGTTCCAAAAAACGCAATTTTAGTCAACCTTCGATGATGTTCGTGGAAAAGGTTATTCGAATTTAAAACTATAATAACGCAACTTTAAACGGTAGTTGGTTCTGATTGGAGTAAATGGTTAGGAGCTTTCTCTCGGACCTTTTTCGAAGTTGTAGTTCTAAAAGCAGTTTTAGACGATTTTTGGTAGTGTTAAGCAGAGTAGAGGTTTGCTGGCCTTCCCGTGTAATTTTTGGAAATTAAAACCCCAAAACACGCAATGGCCTTCGATTGTGTTACGGAGATCGGGATTTTTTTTTTTACCGGGGAAGTGCTAAAATCGTGATTGTAAGTCTTCTTTGGTAAGGTTAGGGACAGACAGTTTTTCGTAATTGCAGCTCTAAAAAGACAATTTTAGCAGACTTTCGATAATGTTAGAGGTAGGAATTCTTTGAAACTCTCCTTCAATTCCAAAAAATGAATTAAAAGTATTTTTTGGAAAAAAAAAAGTCCTAAAAACGAAACTTAACACTAATTTTGATAATGTCACGAAAACTGGGAAGAGGGGGGAGGGGGAGGAGGCATAGTTCCGACTGCCTTGAAAATGATTGAAAACCTTGAAATTGATTCTTGAATTTTATTTTGCCAACTAGGGACATTTTAAAAGTTCTTGATTTTCTGATAAGTCCTTGAAAAATATTGAATGTACTTGATTTTTATGATTTGTTTTTTAAAAGATCTTGAAAATAAGCGAAAAATATTCGCTTTTGATAGTTGCCAGCTTTTATGTATTAGGTAAAAAAATGTATGTATTGAATAGTTTTTATAGATCAATCTCCATTTCCTTCAGAACGTTCCAAACAGTAGATAAAAATATTGGTTTTTCTACTAAATTTTATTTGTTTCGAATTTACATTGACAAATTTTGAATCAGTATGCTCAAAATACGAAGGAAAAGTAGCGTGTTTCGGAGATTAGCTCAAAACTAGAGGGGAAAAATTCGTTCCTTCCCAAGTTCCTTCACAATGTTCCAAAAGCTCCCCGAAAAAAAATAAGGTACACAAGTAGTGAAATACACTATTCCTCTGAGAGCATTTATTATAGCCACAGTTATAATATGTATAGTCAGGTACAGTTTCGTTCTGATAAGTTGTTTTTTGATCCGGTGATGCTTAAACGATTCCATTTGTTTGAACCAGGGGTGATCATATTTTAAGAATGATCGGCTTGACTTTTGCAGCAATTCCATTGGTTTTCTGTAGCAATAATAATGATAATTGCACTGTAGGTGGCTCAACAGCCACCTACAGTGCCATTATCAGTGCTTAAGAGGGAGGATAAACTTGGTTGTAGGGAGGACAAACTTGTTTGTCAGTCATATGCTATGATCTACAAACGAAAGTTTTCATTTGTCGGCGAGAGGAGTATAAAGAGAACCAAAAATTTTTAAGATATCGGTTCAGAGGTAATACATTTAGAAAATGGCGCATAAAGGGGGCACACAGAAGCTGGAAAACTAACAGTGGAACGAAAGAAAAAAAAAATCCAAACTAGAAAATTATGAATACAGGAAATTTATTTCATTAAATAAATGATGTTTACGTTTTAATTACAGTGAGCTCTCACTTATGCGCCAGCCCAAGGGACCAACAGAAAAAGGCGCATAAGTGACAGAGACGTATATAAGTGAAAAAGCCTATTTATAAATCTAAAACGAAGCATCAGTTCTAATGAGAGCATGAATAGCAATGATTCTATGGAAAATTGGTTGATATCGGTAACGGGTTCTCAACAGGGGGTGCTAAGCAGAAAAACAGATAAGGAACCTAATTCATAATGAAAGCATACCTCCTGAGAAAAAAAAGGCGAAAGGTTAAAGAGGAAAGTGAAGAAATATACTCGTTTCTAAAGATTTTTTTTATAAGCAAAATTTCGGCGTATAAGTGAAATATTGAACTTTAAAGCGACGCATAAACGAATGAAATTATCGCTATTTTACTCTTAAATGATCCGGGACCACTGAAAATCGTCGTATAAGTGAAAAAGGCGCATAATTGTGACAGTGCATAAGTGAGAGTTCACTGTTTTGTGTTGTTGTTACATGCCCCCGTTGGTCAGCAGAGCTAGACCAGGTCCATGAAGGATGGGGTAAGGATACGGCTTCCGTTTTTAAGAGCACCATTTTTAGGTGGAAGACCGATTTTATGCTCAACACACATGCCATAAGGACCCGTTCATAGGGTAGGCATTCATTCATAACTCACTTTCACACACACAGAAAGGACGCCCATGCCCCAGCCGGGACTCGAACCCGGGGCCACCGCATCACGGTCAGACGTCGCTGACCACTAGTCGAGGTGGCCAGCTCACTGTATTGTAAAACAAGTAGAGGAACTATTCTACCAAAACTACTTCAATTAAGAGGAATTTACTAAACTAAAATAAACTTGGCTATAGTTCTCAACGAAATTTTTGTACATTTCTTTATTTTGAGATTGCAAACCAATTTTATTTTTTCTTTCGCAATGCATAAATCCGACTTACGATATCTATTCATTTAATGTTAATGAAGCTACTTCTCCGTGGATTAATGAGAGCATGCAAAATAATTCAATCTGGAAACATACCAAATGTACGTTAAAATGAGCTAAAAGGCTTTCACAGTAATCACATTAAACAGCAGAATAAGTGGAACGCTCTGCACGAAGCGGGGATCAATTAGCTGAAAATAATCTCCATATATTATTTCTCTAAGCCGAATCCTATACCCGGTCGAAACTCGCTCATTTCTTTATCGAATTGCAAGAAAATTTATGATTTTGAAGCTTATCCCGCGGGCTATTGACGAAAATTAGACCCACCCTCTAAAAAGTGTCGGTTCGTTTTTTATTCGAAATTCAATTTTTGGGCACAAAATTGACTCTATCTAGCGAAATAGTTGTCGTATCGTCTCCATTTTGATTTCATTCGAAAGATTAAAAAAAATGCGTTCTTTAGAACGTTTCTCCGCTAGCGCCGCGTAACGAGAATCTCGAAAATCCACGTTTAAGCGACTTATAAGCGATTGAAGTTTGAAAAAGTTAAATTTTTTGCTCAACTGTCAAAATCGTTACATTGTTGTTCAAATCAATTTTAAATGCGACATTTCAAGCCAAGGCTTAGCTCGGTAAACCTTAATTGTAACTTTTATTGTTTCAAAATACTATGGTAGTTTTGCGATAACGTTAGTATTTAGTTTAGTAGTAGCCTTGGGTATTTGATTTTAATATAGGGTATCACTTTTGTAGTAGTTGTAAAAGTGAACTTGTCGTTGATCTCTTTGAAAAGTTGTCAGAACGATGGCAGTTGATGGCGATGTCGTGCAAACGTACAAGATTTTACATTTTTTTTTTGCGGAATTCCGCACGGGTCACCTAGTTAAGTTTATTTTATTCCAGTAACATTTTTATGCTCAGTGAAAAAAATAATTCCATGGATGAGAACTACTTATAACTGCAATTTTCGACAAGCTTTTTAAATTAGTTGCAGGAACTTGAAGGAATCATTTGTGCAATCATTTTTTAAAAAGGATTGCTCAAATGATTCTTTGTTGTTGTCTTGGACCAGCTAGGCTGGCAAATTTGGGGTGCGCTCTGCTCCACTTTTCCAACTGTTCTACGATTTGGTATGAAGTCCGACTTCCATAATACACGCATGCCATAGGGAATCGTTTACAAGGTAGGCAACCTTTCACAGCACAACAATACATTCACACAAAGAAGGGACAAGGACAGGTAGTAAATAAAAGCCCAAACCTGGATTCAAACGCGGGACTACTCCATTCCGATCAGACTTCACTGACCACTAGACGAGGTGACCGGAAAAAATGATTCTTTCAAATAAGATTGTAAATTAAAAATTTGGGCCGGTTAATCTGGATAGTTCATAAACAAAATAGCTACACTTACCATTCATTTCAAAAAGTTTCGTAACAAACTTACGCATAATTCTTTAAAGTACATTAAAATATATATAAATAATTTTCTCAATCATTCCTCAAAAAATAATCGGTCCAATGTCTTCCGTTTCAAACGTAAGATGCGCGCAAAGTCACAGAAACACCTCATCGTCAAAGATAACTGTTTGACGTATATAATGTAAATCCATTCGACCTCGCTTATTAGAATATCGGTTAAAAGAATATCCCACCTAATATAATACTTTTTAATGTACTAAACCGGTGTTTCCCAACCTTTTTGAGCTCATCGCCCCCTTAAAGACGCTGACTGATACCTATCGCCCCCTCCGCATTTCTTCCTTGAGAAAACCATAAGTTGGTATAAGTTGGCGCAAGTGAACATCGATATAATTAAATATATAAGTACCCCACTTTAATTTGAAGTAAAATGTACGCAATAAAGCAATTATAACAAATCACTTTTAAACTAAAAATATTAGTAAATGAATTGAATACCTTTATTTTTTTTTTCTTTTACAAAGCGAACTGATAAATATTTGAAGGGTAACATTTAACTAAGATCATCGACGTACTTTTTAAAAAAATCATAAAATTGATAATGAAAAACAAAACACTTCCTAAAGTTCATCCGAGGTGCAAGGAGGAAGCTCTTGAGCTTTAATTTGTTTCATTCTCAACTGGTGATTAATTGTCTGAACTCTGAATAACCGGTTTCGTACCTGTTTACAATTTCGATTTTCGCTACCCTTTTATTACTACTGTTTTCTCTTCTAAATACCCATCGCCCCCTATTGCCTCTCAAGAAGGATCCGCCACTTCAAAAAAATACTGTGTGCGCCACTGATGCGAACATATAGATGAAAGAAAAACAGATCTTCAAACTTAATCCGGAGATCCGTATTAACGGGGGTCAGACAAACGATTTCTTATTGTAATTGTGTTAAGTGTTCATCCGAAATCTGCCGTTTAGAATCGTTAACTACAATGAAAACAAATCATTTTTGTGCGAGTTTGTATTTAACGCGCAGTTTCAGTTTTGGTTTTGGTTTGACAAATGCCGAATCTTTCCACTCTTATCTCTGCATCAGTTCAAAAATGACGTTCGATTTTCGCGCCTCACATTCAATACATTCCCCCACCTTTCACTCCATTCGATCGCGTTTATATTGAATAATAAGAAATAATCGATGAGACAGAGCAACGGCGCTGCAATCGACCAACGCTGGGAAGGGCCGTGTCCGAAAAACACGAAACGATTCAGTAGGCCGCCATGTCGCGATTCGGAGAGACGTGCTGTGGCCGCTAGGCGTCCGAATATCACTAGCGAAGCGTGCTTCTGGTTGGATAGTGCTTTTAGTAGTAAACGAATCTGCTTTTTTCATTTGTCATCTTGTTTTTTTGCCCTCGCCTCGTTGCTTGGACGTTCCTTCCGTGTTTTCGCCAACTGTATCAAAGCGCAGACGATTTGATACAGAATTATAAAAATAAATTGGAACAAGGTTGCTCGTTCTTTGGGACTGTCTCTTCTTCTGTTGATGATGTGAGAGCTTTTGAAAGGTGAGTTTTTTTTTTCTTTTTCTATATTAGGTGGTTCACTGCCATGTGAGTCAGAGATGGTGGGCGACTCTTTTTTTTTCCCCTTCCCACTCAATGCTGATTAAAATACCTTCTCCGCCCTCACCTCCAGTTTTTTTTTTTTTTTTTTTATTGTGCAGTGTATTGACAGCTTGTTTCACTTTCTATCAGGTTCAACATACAGCTAGCTAATTTTTTTTATTTATTTTTTTAAATTATAATATTGTTATGCACTTAATCATTTTAATTTTATAAATAAATTTGAATCTCTACTTCTTTCACATATTTTTTTTAAGCTCTGCTACAGTTTTTTCCTGTTTTTTAATGTTTAAAATTTTATTTGGCGGTCGTCCACAAATGATGTCAACCTATAAGGTTTGGTGGGGATTCCTAAAACTGCGACAGTTTGTGACACGATGGGGAGAAGGAATAACAAGAAAGGTAACGTCACATATATTGGTTGAAAAGAAAACATCTTTTTGTAGCAGTATATTTTTGTAATAATACGTGACATGCGACACGGGAAGGGGGTTGAAGTGATACTTTGTGACAAAAAGGAATGTCATTTATTAACAGCCATTAGAAAGGTAGTTTTTGAGCTTAAATTTTCATTCATTATAAACAACATTCAAAAATGTATCAAGTAAGGGCTTTGTTTAATGAACAATACCAAGATGCATTTTTGTTGAAAAAATATTTCTTCATTTAACAGAAAATAAAAATTAATAAGTAAAAATCATTTCAAGTATTACGTATATTCCAATCATAAATAAAAAAAAAATACTGTTCCATCATAAAAGTGAAGCGAAATTGTAAGATAAAACACAACTTCTGCAAAGAACATGAACTTGTAAATAACAAACGCTGAGTTTTTTCTTACACGCAATAAATACTTTCAATATAGTAAATGTTCACTGGGTTTTCTTGGCAAATCTACAAGACCACGATCCTTATATGAAGGATTCAAGGGTAAAGCTTTTACTGTATGATGGAAATCATTTCAGTGAGTGAGAGAGAGATATAATGACTGGACTGTTGAGAGATTGACTGACACTAAGTGTGACACATAAAAAATGAAAAAAAGACGAATGATGACATCTAAAAATGACAAAATAACGACTTTTTTTGCATCGGTAGATAAATTTTTTTTTTGTTTTAACTGTATTTTTTGCAAATGAATTAATTTTTTAAAATGGTAAGATCCAACATTTTCATATCATTAATATTTTTACATAATATGACTTATGCTCATTATTTACGATGTATTTAATGACAATACACTCAAATTTCAATGGAACTTAGTTGCTTCCATCTTTTGCTTGTATTTTCTTATTACAAGCGGCGGAAAACGGCGTTTTGAATTAGCCTAAAGAGGTCGCCCCCAGTCACATTCACCGACACAATTTTGGCATGAGACTGAAGGGGAGAAATCTTCTTTAAAATCTCCTGTAACCTTGGAAACTGCTGAAAGACCAACACTTGGAATTTCGAGCCCACGATTTAACGAATACGTACCAGCACCCTCGGTGAATCTTTTGTGGCCTCGGGCATCGAACCCCTGACCCTCCGAACTCTAGTCCTAACCACTTGGTTTCTCATGGCGCTTTTAACCTAACGACCTTAAGATTAACGGATTGACGCATGGACCGCTTGCAGTCAATTATATTCGTATAACACAGGGCACATAACTACATTTTTCATGGGCACGTCCTTGTACAACAGAAAATGCTTCGATTAATCCAAATTTTTAGCGAGTCGAATGTCCTCAGACCCTAATTAGCTCATATTAACGAGACTTTAGTATGATGGGGGGACGGAGCCTCAGCACACTTTGACTTAACCCATTTATGCCCAGTAGCCTAAAAGCGGGACGCTTGTTAGTTACTGCATACAAAAACCTGTAATGGGTATATCATTTTACTAAAGCTGTTTTTCAAAAGTTAAATAGTCCTTCTTGAGAAAACCAGTTAGAGCCACTAGTTGGACATCAGAGTTTGTTTATTGACAGCTATTTTCAGACAAATCAGTCGAGCAACGATGCAGCATGGGTAGCCACAGAAAGTAAGAGTTTTTTGCGAACTTATTTTTCATAAAATTAAACTATGAAAAATGATTTGCTTAAAATTGATCACAGATCCCTTTTGTAATGTCACTTTGCAAAAGTAAAGTCAAGTAAGGTCGTATTTTGCTCACATATCTGCAAAATATCCCATAAACAGGACGTTAAATGACTTAATAAATATGGCAACGGCGAACTATTTTAAGCCGAAAATGTATGTAAACCATTCCAAGTAAGAGTTTTAAGCAGATAAAAATTGAAAAAAAAAAAAAAATGTTAAAAAAAACTTGGGCATAAATGGGTTAATTTAAATCGATGTGTGTACTTCGAAAAAAATTTCTCGATGTGCAGCTCTGTTGACCTTGAACTCCTTTCTCACGTTGCTTTAACAATAATTAGCCTTGAGTTAATTATTCTAAAATAACTCAACTTTTCATTGTTATTTAACCGTGTTGATACATGAGTTCAGGGAATTGCGTTTTTTTTTTTTTCTGACCGAATCAAAACTTGCCCCGGAATAACCAATTAACCTTGCAGCTTTTTCATGTCTTGCTTTCTTTTAGCATTTCTGGGAAAATTTTCTATTTGTCTAACTGGAGTACCATTACTGCAGGGAGTCTAACTGGTTTTGTGGTAAAGGAGTTTTATCATGGTAAAACAAATCAAGTTGCCTTTAAAAAATTAGTTATTTGCCTAGTTTATACGGTAAAGAAATTTATTGAGGTTGAACGAAAGATATTTTAAAAATAATTGTGATTCAAAAAAGAAGAAATGATAATAAAGAAAACAAAATGATTTTAAAGCAGACAAAATGAAAATGGAAAACATACTTAACCCTACACTGCATGATTTTTTATTTTTCGTAGAAAAAAATATATGTGTTTGTCAATGTAATAAGAAAACATGGAAAAATATTAAAAAAAATTTAACTCTAAATTTTCACCCCTTTCTAATTAAAAATAGTTTTGTTGCCAAATGGCTACACCATGCATTCAACAGATAAAAAAGATTTTAAATGATAGTCTTGAAATTAGTTCTTTTTTGTAAAAAAATGGAGGAATTGAACATTTGGTGCACTGTACTCTTGTAATCCTTTACATTTTGACATTTTACATTATTTTTTATGTGTACTTGTACTTTCCGATGATCAATTCAGTCAAATCTGATGTCTTTTGGAGGCTCTCTCGCGCAAGCTTTCTTTCTTTTCTCTCTTTTTTTTTTGTTTGTAACTCTAGTTTATCTGTAGCTAATGGTTTCTTTTTAATACACTTTTATTAATTTCACATGTGGGTTTGTTTGTATGTATGTATGTATGTAACTCTGAATAAAAGATAAAATTTACGTTCTTTGCAAATATAAAAGTAATATATTTAATATTATTTTTAATACTAAAGGCTAAACTGTATTGCATATTGATGTATTATAAGTGCATGTAAACTTAAGTGCGATATTCAGTAGTTTTGAAAATCAGAGGGAAACCCGTGATGATCACAGCGCATTCCAATGTAAAAGCGTATTTTTTAGTTTTTTTCAAAACTATATTTTAAAATTATTAATGACTTTACTTGTCCGTGTAAGCACAACGTTTGTGCTAACTGAAATCTAAAATGAGCACGTTTTGAAGGCTTTTCCCTATTGATTTTTTGTTTGTTTACTCTGTTGAACATCAACTAAGCATTGATAATTGCGAGGTCTTATAAACGGTAGAACAGACGAAAGTACCACTTTTGGGTCCGCATGATTATATTATACCTTCCAAAAAGAGAAAGAAGCTAGCGCGAAACATAAACAAAGCACATACTTCATGAACTATAGAGATGAATCGAAGTGTTCTCTGGATGCTTACTGCATAATGTTGCCAAATGGCTACAGACGTGTATTATGTCCTAGATTTTTTCCAAATCATTATTTTGAAGTAAAACGCATCTTAAACGAAAGATAAATGTTTATTTTATTCATGTTATTTTTTTAAAAGACAAAGAAAAATATTTCATTGTAAGAAATAATTTCAAAACATGGTAGTTTGAGTGATTTTAAAAGCTATCCTTATGGATTCATTTAAGAGCATGTAACAGACCAGTGCTGCCATGTATGGAGTATAAAGGGTGATAATTGCTTTAAATCTACCCAATACTTGCTTTTTATGCATTTAGTTGCCTTATGACTACATTCTGCTATTCATAAGGAGGACAAATTGTCCATGTAACCAATTGGCAACACCATGCAGTGTAGGGTTAAGGGGACCAAGACGTTCTCGACTCGATAAAATCCAGGAAAATTGGTTACTTTTCAAACCTGTATAACTTTTTACAAAATAGTTGTTTTTAAGTGTTTTTTTTCTATTCCTTTTAACTACTATAATGAACATCATAGTGTTATTCAAAACTTTCATTTATTAAAAAATATTTTTAAACATTGCCTGAACCAAGATGTAGTTTTATCGAGAACAATATTATCGATAGACAGTTAGGTACAATTTTTTCAAAAACGGTACAAAATTTTAACTTGAAATTTTCTCTGTACTTCTAAAACAGTTCAACCAATATCAAGAACCTCATTTAAGTTTTGTTTTACAAATTGAAAATTTTTAATAACATTTAGAGTTGAACATTCAAAAATTTTCGAAATTTTCACTATCAAAATCAGCTTCTACAAAAAATATTCTAAAGGATTTCCAAAAATTTTAGGTTCACTAGAAGCATGTGCGTATAATAAATAATTTTGCCAAGTTTCAAACATATACTAATAGTAGAACTTCTTTAAAGTGTACCAAAGCGTCGAAAAAGTACATTTCGAGAAACCTGGCGAAAACAATTTCCCCCCTTGCATATTTCCTTACTGTTTACGTTGCAATCCTTCTATTTTACGGGTTTCTGTTAACCAGAATACTTATAAATTATATAATTTTGGAAAGGAGAAAATCTCTTCTATTTTTTTAAAATAAAAAAACAAAAAAAATCGATTTTTTTTAAGGTTATTTTCGTTTTGGTCATTTTAAGGAATTTATTTTGCATGATTTAAGGAGTAATCATTCATAATTACCACATCTAAGCGTTAAAAGTTACATATTATTGCCAAAATAGATAAAAAACTGAGAAGTACATATAATATCTTCTGCGAAAAATTGTAGCAGAAAAAAAGGGGAGAGAGCGAAGGGAAATAAAAACCGAGTATTTCTGCATGCCGGAAATGCAAACGATAATTTTTATAACAGGAGAAATGAGATTTTTCTCAATAATTTAGATTGCACGGATTTAATTCGTAACATGTGATAAAAAAACGTTCACAGAAGCTGTAATAAAATCTTATGAAATTTTTTTTTAAAGCAATGACGATGGATCATATGACACGTTATCTACCAATCAAGAACAGAGTACAGAAAACCAATACAAGCCACAGTGTAGTGATCTTGATTGCTCAAAAAAAAAAAAAAAAAAAAAAAAAGAGTGGGTGAGAGAGAGAGAAATAAAAATACATTTCCCTCCACTTTTCTACTCAAATAAATAAATAAATACCAAACTTATTAGCAATTTTATTGCTCGACTGTAAATCTTCTTTAAAAGTGGAAGTTAAAGTACATATAAGAAATTATTCAATTCTGTGATGATCTCAAGTGTGATAGCTCTTTCCTCAACAGAAATATTTTCACACATCTCTGAGTATCATGCACTCGTAATATCACGTTCATAATTATTTAAATGAGGTAATGTAAGATCCGAAGCCATATGCATAAATTTAATCTCTCGTTAAGAGCCTTGAAAGAACTTTTTTTGCTGAATTTTGTTTATGCTACGAATAATATAAAACTGAAACACATATGAAATTAATGGATTAAGATGGAAATATGTGCTCTGATGGAGAAAAATGTTTAACCTGATAATGCTTTCAAGAAATAAATTCAAATTTACTCCATTCCAAACCTAGAAAAGCGATAGGAGAAACCATTTATTTTCCTTATGAGCTTTTGTTTTGTATTTTTCTGAAATGAATTTATGATGTTTTCATGTTTCAAAATTAAACCAGCGTCATTTGCTAAAGACCGAGGCTAGAACTTCATTTGTTTATTCTCTGGACGTAAACATTTTTTTCATCTTGACAGCTGCATCTTTCTTTTTACTTTTGTGTGTGTGTGTGTGTAAAATTAGAAAAAAATGTTTGATGTTTCGGACATCTCTAACATACAGAAATACTTCTTCCCTCTCTGCATCAGCTGAGTGCCCGTTTCAGATTGTCAGAGCCGTGGGAAGGAGCTCCCCGGTGGGAGGTCACGAGAGGTCACTGTGACCTCCCAATAATTTCCGTATTCGGCACATTTCGCTGACGATTTGGCAATTTAAAGGCAATATTGCCACTTTGAGATTTTTTGTTCTTTTTCAGTTTTTTGAATTATTTTTTTAATGTTTTTATCTCTAAATGTTATGCATATGTACGACGTGTGTGCATGCTTGTATTTTATCATTTGATAAAATTGGAGCTTCATTCCGCAAATTGATATCCCCCCCCTAAAAATTTCAGTTTTTAGGAGCCCCTGGCCGTGGGGACTAAATATGTAACCTTACGCCCTTCCCCTCCGAATAAATTGTAACAAAATTTCCTCCTTCTCAGGCGAAATCTCTCGTTTTTATAATGCATTTCTTTTGAATAAAGTTTTTTTTTTGCTAACTACTTTTACCAAAATAAAATTATTCGACATCTCATTTCTCAGACGATTCAGAGTGGACCTAAATGGCAAATAATTTTGATCCAGGTTGGTAAATTCGTTTTCACCAGCCTTTACAATTATTATTTCTTGTTTTTGGATAACTACATAATACGATTCAAAGTGACCCTACTCCGGCAGATAATTTTGAATAGTTTAATACTTTGTTTTAAATGGTTTTTGCGATTAATATTTTTTTTTGGATAATTGCTTAATTTTTTCGGAATTTTTCAACTCTTTTGTGATAATAGGGGCAGAGCAGACCGAGAGCCCATGTCAAGCTGGTCAAAAACTAGGGGCCCTGCCTTTTGGGAGGCCCAGCTTGGAATCAGAGTTGTATAAATTTTGTGGGGGATATAGGGCCCGGCGACCAAATTGACAAGAGGTCTTGGCTCTCGGCGGCCCTGAGTAGAGGAAAAGTTAACACTACACTTCAAAAAATGAACTGTTATTTTTATAGTATAATACTGGCAGCCTCTGTTTCGATTTAAAACTAAAATGTACAGTAATAAACTAAAACTAGCAATTTTATAGTTTATTGCAGTATAATTTAGCTATATTATACTGTAAAAACTACAATATCATACCGGCAGCAGAGGTTCCAGTTAAAAACTATTAAATACACAGTAATAAAATGTGAAACTAGCAATGTTACATTTTTTTCTGTAAAGTTTTACAGTTTATTACTGTATTATATTCTAAAAACAACAGTATAATACTGGTATCTGAGGTACCACTTTAAAACTGTAAAATGCACAGTAAGAAATTAAAATTAGTAGTTTTAGCTTATTACTGTAAAATGTGTAATTTTACAGTTTATAACTGCAAAATTAGCAATTTTAGTTTATCACTATAAAATTAGCAATTTTAGTTTATCACTGTAAAATTAGCAATTTTTAGTTTATTACGTTAAAATTAGCTGTATTATACTCTAAAAACAACATTTATTTTTTGCAGTGCACCAACAGTTAAAAATCGAAATTTTCTTAAGAATCTAATACTTTCAATGAAGTAAAATCGCTAGAGTGTACAAACAAAAACGTACAAAAAAATCTTCAAATTTGTATTTAAATCCAGTGCAAGTGTAAAATACTAAAGGGAAAAAAGTCTCAGCGTGAAATCAATGCAAAGTTAGAGAACTAAATGGTGCAGAATGCAAGAAGTTTATCTTGAGATCGAACGTCTTCGCGTGTCCAAGTTGAAACACTTCGGAGGTTGTGTTCAAACAACTGGCAATTATCGCCTCTTTTAAATCATTAATCTTTGCCAAAATATTTTCAGCACCTACTAAAATGTTATTCTCGTGATGCAAAATGGTTTCCATGGTTACATTGATTTAGCATGTTTAAATATGCCCTTTTGTTTCTCCGAGAGGAGATTTAAAAAGAATAGACAAGGAAGAAGAAGAAGAAGAAAAAAAAAATGTTGCCATTCTATAGAGAACAAAATAGTATCCCGTTGCAAATTGAGAGCTGTTGGCAATCAGTTGCGACCACCGGCCGCATCCAGATGTTTCCAAGCGATGGCGTGTTTCTTTTAAATGAATTGCGTTTCATTAGTACAAAGTGTCCACTAGAACATTCATTGCCGGTAATCTTGTTAACAAAGGAACCACAGTTCGAGAGGGTTTGCTTTGATTGTCTTTTTTTCCTCTTTTTCTTTTTTGTAAAAGCTTTATCTCATCTCCGCTACTTTTTCTGTATAGCTGTTAATGAGACTGCGAATGAACAGCGAGGGTAATTTTCCATGTGGTGTCTAAGACAAAACAGTGACTGTAAGTTTTATGTGTATATCCAATGGACAATGGACTTAAAACATTTACAGTCAGTCATTTAGATTAAGCTTGATCCACAGTTTCTCTATTTTTAACTGACGTTTTCGTATTTTTAATACGCTTTTCTTAGTTTCACATGTGGGTTTGTTTGTTTGTTTGTATGTATGTAACTCTGAATAAAAGGTAAAATACACGTTCTTTGCAAATATAAAAGTAATATATTTAATACTATTATTTACACTAAAGACTCAACTATATTAGGTATTGATGCATTTTAGTGCATGTAAACTTAGTGGATATTCAATAGTGTTGCAAATCAGAGGGAGATCAGAGTATCATGTGAAATATTTTGAATAACTTTAAAAGCGTATTTTTTAGTTTTTTAAGCTATATTTTAAAATTATTATAATAATAAACTAAAATAAACTGTGTAATAGTAGTAATACTAACAGTTATAAACAGAAAAAATGTTAATTTTACAGTAATAAACTAAAACTGCTAATTTTACAGTTTATTAATGTGCATTTTACAGTTTTAAACTGGTACTTCAGCTGCCCGTATTATATTGCTGTTTTTACAGTATAATACAGCTAATTTTGTGGTAATAAAGTGTAAAATTGTTGCTTTACAGCATTAAACTGTAAAATTGCTAATTTTACAGCTAATAAACTGTAAAATTGCTAATTTTACAGTTTATTACGCGCATTTACAGTTTACTACTGTGCATTTTACAGTTTTAACTTGAACCTCTGTTTCCAGTATTAAACTGTAAAAACAACAGTTTATTTGTTGCAGTATAGGATTAAAGGGTGCTGAGCACATATCTGTACCTCAGAACCAGACTAACGTAAGTCCATTTTCGTCATTTTTCGGTAGAGGGGAAAAACAATGTATTCGACAATCATTTTTCCCCTCTACCGAAAAATGACGAAAATGGACTTACGTTAGTCTGGTTCTGAGGTACAGATATTAATCATTTACTTCTCTTCTAATTATGTGTAGATACGCGTGCATGCTCACATTTTATCGTTCGACAAAATTTGGAGTTTCGTTCGGTAAATTGAAAACTTTCCTCATCTCAAAAGGTTAAATTCGGGAATCCACTTTATGGGGTGACTGCTGGACGAAGCCGCACCAAATGAGATGTTTCTGCATATCGTAATCGTTCCTAGTTCCGAGACATATTCCAGTGAACTCTCACTAATGCGCCGGCCCAAGGGACTAACAGAAAAAGGCGCATAAGTGAGAGAGACGTATAAGGGAACAAGCCTATTTAAAGGATAAAACGCAACATAGGTTCTAATGAGAGAATGAATGAGAATGTTTCTCTCGAAAAGGGACATATTACTACGGTTTGGCAATTACTGTAACGTAACTACAATGATAAAGAGAAAACAAAAATTGTAGCATACCTAATTACAAACTGTTCCCTTTAAAACGATCCATAATAGATAATTGTCCCTCTCCGAACTCTAGTTCATGCGGAAAAAATGCCTTCCGTGAGCAATAAAGGCGAAAGATTAAAGAGGAAAGTGAAGAAAAATGCTTATTTTTTAAAGAAAATAAATTAATTTTTTTACATTTTATGGAAAATTCGGCGTATAAGTGAAATATTTATCTTTAGAGCGACGCATAAACGAATGATACTATCATTATTTTGCTATGGAATGTGCTGGGACCATTAAAATCGTCGTATAAGTGAAAAAGGCGCATAAATGAGGCGGCGTATAAGTGAGAGTTCACTGTATTTCTTTCTCACAGCAGGTTATTTACATGGTGTTCCCGCTTGTCCTAGCAGGGATTTCGATCTTTCTGTTGTTTATTCCATATATTTAGCCATTTGTCACACTTTAAATTGTTCTTAAAGCATGGACAAAACTTGGGTTGTGACTTTTTGAAAAAATATTTTTTTCTGTCAGCACTTATGCAACTCACATAAATGTTTTAATGAGAAAATAAAAAGTCATAGGGTGCACCGACCAGTGAATGAAAAGTTTTGCGAATTTATATTTTCAAAAATTCATAGCATCGTCAAAAATTGCAGCATTTGCCACATGATAGTAAAACACACTTCAGATGATATTCATAATTATTTAAAAAAAAAAAAAATGGAAGATCTTTTATGGCTCCTCATCAGGTTTTATGGTGGGTAAAAATGAAAAAAAAAAAAATGTCCAAACTCAGTAAATGAACACCCCTACCAGTGGACAAATACAGCATTTTCTAGTCAGTTTCTTTCTGTAAATATGAAGAAAGAAGTTACTTCTGCCGATTCATCTCAGAAAATGTTTTAAAAACTTATTTTTTCATAAAAATTACGAGGTGTTCACTGTTCACGCACTGGTCGGCTGGGTGCCCACAGGGGGGGATTATGGCGCAAGTTGCGCCATCAAAATTTTTGGGGGGATTTTTAAAACTATTTATTTATTTATTTGTTTAAATTATTTATTAATTTATTTTTAAATTCAATAATTTACTGATTTTTAGCCTACTTTCCCATTAAAAATAAAAGAAAGACGAAAAAAGCATTAAAAGTAGCTTAATGCATCTAAAAAATATCGCCAAGTCCAAAAAATATCGCCAAGTTAAAAAAAATATCGCCAAGTCCAAAAAATATCGCCAAGTTAAAAAAATAAAGAGGTAAAATGAATATCGAAAAATTAAAAATTTGAAAGTAGGGTATTGAGATGGGGAATTTGTGTGTCGGTCTGTCGGTCGGTCTGTCTGTCCCCCCTAATAACTTTTGAATGAACATTCCGATTTGGACAAACTTTTTTTTTGTTGAAAGATCTCGGC
>JAXGGA010013950.1:0-33557 GCA_038373865.1 Uloborus plumipes
ATAATCTTTTTTAAAATCTTTCTTCTTAATATTTCTTTTATTTTTATCTAAAAATTAGAATAAAAAATGAATGTATATAAGAAAACAAGACACAAAATTGAAGGAAATCTTTTATTTCATGATATATGTTAATGTACAATAATAAATACATACATAAATTTATTACTGTATTATGTTATCTATGTTGAGTAGTTTACATTAGTTTCATTTACACAATTCTTGTGTAGCTTTTCATATTCAGTAATTTTAAAATGACCAAATAAATAACCGTTGATTTTGTCATTTAAAATATATTTCCTGTCATAAAAGGAATTTAATCCCATTGTTTTGAGTTACAGTAGCAATATCGTGATTTTTTTCTAGAGATTTGTTGAAAAGTAGATCTTGTTATTGAATCCTATTTCAATGTCTGTACATAATTTGTATGCATTAAATCTTGTAATGCACATGATTTTATACCTTCTGCAGTATGCTTACACTTATTTCCAAAAATATAAGAATACGTTTTTGGCTTTAAGCCACAAAATTCTCTTATTGAAACACCTGCTGTTTCATTCTTAAAAAAGCCAATTTTCATTTCACTTTCTAAGTTATGCAAAAACTGACGTGGATCATATATCATGTTCTCAGAGTACTTCCCAGTTTTTTTGAGTCCACACAGTGCACTAAACCGATGACAGAATAAGTTTTCACATGAAGGACAGCTACCTTCATCGCTTATATCAAGACATATTACCTGAATTTCGATATTCAGTTTTTTGAAACACTTGAAAGTAAACACATCCGTAGTATGAGCTAGGTTGACACGTAAGCTCTTAATGTCAAACACCAGTTCTTTAAAATCACAATTATCACGTGATATATATGCTATTCCATTTCTTAATATATATGCTATTCTATTTCTTAATGTATATGCTTTGCAATCTATTGCAAGAACCCGAGACACATTTCCAAAGAATCGTATGCAGTTCATGATTTGAAAAATTTATCAGTCAGTAAACTGAGTGAAAGTATGGTGATATACTCGGCAGCAACTTAACTTGACACTGAAATCACTACGCGCGGAAGAAAAACGGAGTTAGCAGAAACCTTGCGACATTCAGAAGACAGTCGCCAATACTGTTCAACGTAAAACTCTTATTGCTACTAGTTACTAGATACAAATGACAAGCATTTGCTTTCAGCGCTCTGCTGAGAAGCGAACTGCTGAGGAAGCAAAAGACTCAGATAAGAAGTTCCACAACATCCTGAACGTTATCACTCAGTGCTATAAGTATCGCTTCGCGTTCTATGATGTTTACTTTCATGCATAGCGTGAAAGCGAAAATGAAGAAGATTGTAGAGGAGACAAGAGATAAGTGTACTCAACTTGTAAATAGTTATATTGCAGAACAGGCCGCAGCTATCTTCTAAATTGTAGAACAGGCCACTAGCTTCATGCATATTGTAAAAGAGGCCACTAGTGTCATGAATATTATAAAAGAGGCCACACTGTTAAAAATTTTCCTGAAATTTTACGGTAAAAGTTACTGGCATCCATGTTGCCAGTAACTTTTACCGCAAAATATTTTTTTACTGTAAAGTTTTACGGAAGAGAAAACGAGAATTAAAAAGCGCGAGATACGAACGACAAGGATCGAACCCGGGACCCAATTTTTGCACACTGCTTTATTATCCACGGTACCAGATGAAACACGTCAGGAGAGCGGAAATAGGGTGTCAGCTGCATCGCACAGTAAGTCACGTGGTGATCAATTGGTTCTGCAATCTCAATCTTTTTATCGGTACAATTTACTGCAAAAATTTTCTGTACTGTAAACGCTACATTTTACAGTAGCATTTCCCATAAAAGCTTCCTGAATTTTTAACAGTGCATTATACACTACTATTGTCAAACACGCAAATAAATACACATTTAGAAACCGACAAAAGAACTATCGATTGACTTATTAACTTCCTTGTGTGAACTAAATAGAGTATTGTTTTCACGAAAAGTTTCCCGCTCATATTTTAACGTAGGTTTCGATTTGAATCATCCTGCAATCGATTTTGACATTGTACTGGCAGCCTGAATGTCGATTTTGACCATTCCTGAAATCACTTTGACTAGTTTTGTCTTGTTGTCTGTTCTTGCATACCTCTCATAACACTATAACGGTTAAGCATAATACTGAAAGCAGAGGTATCAGTTTAAAACTGTAAAAGCGCAGTAATAAACTGTAAAACTAACTTTTTTACTGTTTTTTACTGTGAAATTAGTAATTTTATTTTGTTACCGTAAAATTAGAGGGGTTATAGTGTAAAAACAACAGTGTAATATTGGCAGCAGAGGTTCCAGTTTAAAACTGTAAAATGCACAGTAATAAACTGTAAAACTAGCAATTTTACAGTTTATTACTGTAAACTAGCAATTTTACAGTTTATTACTGTAAACTAGCAATTTTACAGTCTATTACTGTAAACTAGCAATTTTACAGTCTATTACTGTAAACTAGCAATTTTACAGTTTATTACTGTAAACTAGCAATTTTACAGTTTATTACTGTAAACTAGCAATTTTACAGTTTATTACTGTAAACTAGCAATTTTACAGTTTATTACTGTAAACTAGCAATTTTACAGTCTATTACTGTAAACTAGCATTTTTACAGTTTATTACTGTAAACTAGCAATTTTACAGTTTATTACTTTAAACTAGCAATTTTACAGTTTATTACTGTAAACTAGCAATTTTACAGTCTATTACTGTAAACTAGCAATTTTACAGTTTATTACTGTAAACTAGCGATTTTACAGTTCACTAGTAAAATTAGCGATTTTACAGTTTACTTCCGAAAAATTAGCAATTTTACAGTTCACTAGTAAAATATAGCGATTTTGCAGTTTATTACTGCAAAATTACTGTAAAATTAGCCGTATTATACTGTAAAAACAACATTTATTTTTTAGTGTTCGCTTTACTCTTCTTTTACATCTAGTTTTTTCGCCTTTAATGCAGTTTATCTCATCCTACGAAGTTTTTGTTCCACCTACGTCACTTGAATTGTTTTGTCTGTCATAGGCTTCTTATTACTTCTTTATACTTTATTGCAGTCAGTAAAAAAAGTTTTGTAACCGCGGAGTTTTTTGGGCTGTTATTTATTTATTTGGGAACTGCTATTTTTGTCAGATTTGACTTTTAACCTACTTCCTGACTTTGTGAAAGTGGAAAATAAATATTTCAATAGATTTTGGAAAATAAAACAATGGAAATTAATCGCACAACTTAGGGAGTTGTGTGTGGTGTGTGTGTCGTATCGCCCCCCCCCCTCCCCGAACCTTCGAATCATTTTGAAGTTTCAGTTCGATTTCAAAATAATTTTTGTTCGCAATATCTCTGAGAGAGGATAATTCATTTTTATATTTTATTGAATTATTTAAGTTTTTTTTGTTCATTTTTTAAAGGTTTTACAAAAGCATATTTTGTTTACAAAAATCAATTTTAAACGTATGAAAGGTATATTTGAAACAATTTTCAGTCTAAGCGTATTAAAAGGGAGATTTCGCTCATGCTAGAAATTCAACGTTGCTATATGGGGAAACTGGACTCGTTTAGTTTTGGAAGAATGTCTTGTTAGTTATTAAAAATATTTTAAATCGTACCGGGAATGTATGTGATGCTCATGTTAGATTTTTTTATTGGTATTTTGAAAGTATTGTCTGAATTCTTACGTAGTTAAGTAATATATGGCTTGAATCGTTTCAAATATCTGACATTGAATAATAATGACATTTTCAGTAAATATGCACAACATTTTTATAGATTGGACTCTATTTGTGATTAGATCTAGATTTTTAATAACTAACTAGTTCATCCTTTAGGAATTAACTCTGAAAGAATATTTTTACCAGATGTACTATCATCAATTAGCTAACACAACATCAGCTAAATCTCTCTAAATTGGTTAACACTGCAAATTATTTCATTTCAGTTACAAAATGAATGTTGTAAACGGTTCATCGGTTTGTAATTTTCTTTTTTTTCTTTTCGTTTCTTTTTTTTTTACGTTTGAGTTGTTTTAGATTAAAAAACGACGAAGCTTCAATTATTCTTTTTTTTCGCAAAATTACTCATTTTTAATTCACTAGTTCTTTGGCCGGTCATCATACTCAGAGCTCTAAAAATAACATTAATTTTTGGACACCGCTAAATTAACTTTTCTGAATCCTTTGTGTCATGTCGCTGTTCGGGGTTGAACGCTAATTCTTCTGAAATGATTCAAGAATTGAAAATAAACGCACGGATGCCTTCAAATTCATTGCTTGTCCTCTGAGCCGCCCTCTTTTCTGAACTTCACCACGTGTGACTGGCCGATGTAATACCTAAATGAGACTTTCTGTTTTTATGCATTTTAAAGGGAGAATCGCTTTGTATCTATGCATTTTAAAATGTGAAAGGTTAATGTTCTCCCTATTTTAAAGTGAAGATTTTCTCTGGGTTTTAAAGTGGGAAATATTATGATTTTATGCATTTAAAATAGAAGTTTTTGTTTTCACAGACTTCTACAGTAAAATGAAGATTTTTTTTCTGTATGTTAAACAATGGCTTTTGTTAACATGCGTTTTAAAGTAAGGAATATTTTCTGTACATTTTAAAAGGAGGAAATGTTTTTTCATATGTACAGTTTTAAATGAAGATTTTGTGTCTGAAAGTTTTGAAGTTTAAAAAAAATGTTTCTATATATTTTAAGTGAAGATATTTTTCTACACATATGTAAAGTGAGTAAAATTTTGTTTCTTTGCATTATCGACTATTTGAATTTCAAGGAATATTTGCATATTTTACTATTTTTGGAAAATATAATATCGCGGTAAATATGATGTTGAATATGTTGTGTTCAGTTACATTGAGTAAATAATCTTAAATATTGCTCTGGTAAATAATTTGAAGTACTATTTGCTAAAATAAATCTGTTGGGATTTATATCAAAAGTAAAATAAAATTTTATTTTACTTACGACGACAATTTATGCATTTACATTTTTTAGCTTTATATTAATCATTTTAAACTTAAAAAAACTATACGAGTAGTGATTTTGCTGCCATAATTATTAATAAATAGAATAAACTAGACAATCTTTGGTACTTAAACATAAATATCCAACTTTCAGCGGTCTGAAATATTTTCAGTTGGTTTATTTTCTTAAAATATATATTTTCTCTACAGGGAAAAAATAGGCGTATTTTCCACTTTTCAAATATGAAAAATATGTCAAATTACGAATGGTTTATGTTTAGAGTTGAGTTTAAATTTCTTTGTTTCCGAAATAAAAGTTGTGCGATATTCTAGGAAAACAGTTGGATGAGAAAAAATGTGCAGGACTCCATCTTGTCTTCCCCGAAAAACATTCTGAACATATCTCTTCCTCTGTACGACTCCTCTGCTTAAAAACTTGTCAACATCATCCAGCAACAAATATAAAAGTTATTTTACTCCTCCCACCAATTTCCATGGTATTGCTAGCGCAAATGTCGTAACTGTATGGTTTGAAAACATTTGAAGCTTTTCAGAAAATTCTTGTGTTTTTTCCTGAAATTCCTCTGGGAGGAGGGGATGTTTTTGCAGTGTTTAGTACTTGCTATGGAATTGTATGTATTCAGAAGCTTTTTACACGCTTAACTTCTCTAACGTTTTTGCGTGAGATGCAAAACGAAAGTTTTTCTTTGAATTTTAAACTCGGGGCTTTTGGAAATGCGATATTTTGAAACGCAAAATAAATTGACAGTTTGAGGACTCATGCTGTTTCTTTGTCTTCGAGTTTTATTTCGTTTTATGTTATATCATTCATCTTTGGTTCTTACGTGTTTAAGTTAATCCTATGCCGCAAAAAAAGAAAGAAGAAAAGGGTAAAAATATTGCAGTGTATTTTTTAAATATCTTGAAAACTGGGATCCCATGAAAATTCCTAGTAATCAATACAGCTTCTTGTTAAGTAACGTTACAATATTACTTAGAAAGAAGCTGCCTTCGTTACTGGAATATATTATTTAATCTCAGTTTTCTGTAGATTTTCTAACAGCTATTGCAATTTTGCTTTACAGTGTAGTCGAAAATACCACTTAGTCACTACACTTATGTTTTGTCTCTTAAACGTAACTGTTATTTTTTTTGTGTAATTATAGTTATGACTCACATAAGTATCGATGGTTCTGAAAGCATTTCGTTTTTAAGTTCTTTCAAAATATATCCGCCTTTTAGACCTGGTTTGAATGGGATTCAAATTTATTTACAAAGCGGAATGTAACTACACTAGTTTTCAAACAACAACTAAGTAAAAATCAAGAAAGTCGCTATTGCTTAAAAAAGCAAAATGAAACTCTTTTATTTTTCAATATGCATTTCAAATTTATTTTAAACTCTTTTATACAGCTAATGAAGTATAAAATGGCGTCAATATAAAATTGTAGGCAATACTGGTACTTTGAAATGTAATAGCTTCTCTCTTGAAGTGATTGGCGTCGAAATTTATTTTGTGCGTGTTCCCCAATGTATGCCAATTTTTATACAAATTAGTGCATAATTTCGTGAGGTATTATAACAGTCTTGCTTAGTGAAAAAAACATTCGATTATTCTGTATCTTTAGAGAGTATTTGCCAAAAAAAAAAAAAAAAACAGCACCCATTTACATGGAAGTGCATATGGGTACCAAATTTCGGTCGACTCCATGCATTACACTTTGAGTTAGGGCCCTGCTCCACATTGACGTAAAGCAGAAAAATAAAGCAGAAACGTAAAATGGATTACATAGTGTTTATATGGAAAGTACCCGGATTTTCGGTTTTGGTCGCATTTTACGTTGATGTGGAGCAAGGCCCTTAGAGTTGTCAATTCATAAATGGTCAAACTGAACCCCTTAAAACGTATGACACATTATGATTCAGAAATCGAAAATCTTCTCTACTCCACTCCAATTCTTTCCTCTACATTTTGGTTTAAAGATGAAAGTAAAAAACTATTTGATTGTCAGACATTGTAAATATTTAGATATATTTTCCCGCGACCTGTCGTTTCGGGTCAATTTAAAAACTCTAAAAGAATATGTCCTGGTTTGTTAAATGGAAGCGTCTTCCTTGTTTTGCTTTTTTTGAATCCTTTCCCATTATGAACTTTTCTGTGGAATGCGTATTCAGTAGGTACTTTTTGAGCTATCTTAATAGGGCAATTATTTTAGAAACGCAAATGAATCCTCATCAGAAATCCTAGCTTAATGAGACGGCATTGTTGTCAAAACGTGTATAGATTGTTAGGAGGACGTTTTGAGTGGAAATGGGTAAGGATAATTAAAGTCTAAATTCTGTCTTATTACAGCAAATTAAAACCACTGAAGTTAGCAATTATTCATGCGTCAAATTTTCGAGTTGATTGTTACATTTGGTAGATTTCTCCCTCAATGTAGAGATAATTTTGTATTAATTAACTAGAAAAAAAAGCGTCCACATTCTTATACACAGAATATCCTCTAGCAGCACTTTTAAATCCGACAGTGTAAGTTGCCCTTAATTTCAGTAGTTCTCGACGCTTTATTTTCTGCTTTTTATCATTCTCGACATATTTCTATAGACAAAAACAAAGAATACTCAAGTGCCGATTTAAAATTATTATTCTATAATTTTGTTGCATTTCTTCGTATCTAAATTTTGGTTGATAACAGTTTGAATCTAATCAACTTCAGTTTGGAGTAGTCGTAAATCCTTCTTGTTTCCAAAAAACATTTCTTATTGAAGATTTTCTTTATGTTTGTTCATGAGTATTCAATTACTGTGAAACTATTGGTTCTCTTGTCAAAAAGCGGGAGAAGAAAAAGCGTTATAGAGTCAAATTTAATTTTTCATCTTGGCATTTCTGTTATCTTGAGTTCGTTTCTCAATGATCTTGTTTCGAAAAATTTATTCTGCACTTTTTTAATAATAACGCTTTTCCATTTCTTCTTTAGCTTAAAAACTATTACAAAGCAGGGACGCCATTTCAAGTTTTTCCGGGGGTGGGGGGCAAAGGTTAAAAATACAATTTCACCAGAAAACAACAAAAAGCACGCCCACTTATATGTGAATACATTGATTTCTCAAAGCCAGGGAGGGGGGGTTATTGACCCCCTCTGCCCCCCCCTAAATGACGGGCGTGTTACAAAGTCCAAAAGATGATCTATTCAAAGCCAAGAATGACAAGATCTTATTTACGCGTGCAGATGAACTTTTCACAGACACATGTCACTGTAAAGTTTGCTTTCTAGCGAAGGTAGTCTTAGTGCAAAGAAACCTTATTGCCGGAAAGTAAACAATTAACCAACTACGACTTCCACCCTCTTTTTTCCTCATGAAAGTTCACTGTACTAGACCAATACTGCCGTGCTAAGCACAAAAGTCGTATCTGCACTTTTTAACAAAATTGAGTTGTTCCACTGGGGGGCTCTTTGTGACGAATTTTACCAAAATACATAATTATATGGTCATTTGAGAACGGGGAATAATTTTTTTAAAAATTCTGAAAAACTTTCATCTGAATCAAGTACATGGTGGCGCAAAACTTTATAGAGTTTAATCTCAGTTTGAGCTCTACTGCAGATACCACTTTTACGCTTAGCACGGGAGAATAGATATCTTAATTTGTTTGAACTAATACTTATATTTCAGTTATTTAGTTGTAAGGTTTACTTTTTCAAAGTCTGTTTGAATTCAACTATGTATTATTTTCAGAGCCGTCATTTCAAGTTTTTCTAGAGAGGGGGGGGGAGGTATTGGGTTCAAACACAATGCAATTTCATAGGAAAACATAAAAAAAAAAAACACGCCCATTTATATATAAATACATTGATTTCTCAAAGCCAAGGGAGGCAATTGACCCCCTTGTGTCCCCCCTAAATGACTGGCCTGATTATTTTTTTATTGCAGTTGTGTATTACTTCAGCAGAATCCTAATTTGAACCCCGCTATACAAAATTGTTGTTAATCTAAACCGATTTTTTTTTTCAATTGTAATTTGAAAAATTGCTTGTAAGGATTTAAATGTTATGAAGCATTATAAAGTAAAAAAAAATCTTTTTACTAGCAAAATAAGTTTTGTCCGCGCTGAAGAAACTAATGCAATGAAAAAATCACATTTATGCTCACACTCACAGAATAAATGTATTCTTGAGTTATGAGCCATAATGTTCAGATCTTTTTACACGGGGATCTCAATTTATTATTCTAGTAAAAGTGTAAAAAGGAAAACAGCCTAATTTCAGTGCTTCGGCGTTACATAATTGAAGTTATAATGCTGGTTTATACTTATAATTTACCATCTTAAATTTTTTTTATCACATATCAGTTCTTCTTTTGCTTTAGTTTGAATTTTGTAATTTACTTTACTTTACTTTGTAATTTACTTTACTTTATTAATTTACTTTTTAATCCTTAGTAGGCATCAGACCCCAAAGAGTATCGTTGTTCTACCGTGAAAATTATAATCAAATGCATCTTAAATACTCTAGTCATTTCATTCCAGAATCAATAAATGTTTACATTCCATTTTTTTTAAAATGCTATGTATTGGTTTAATCATTTTATGTGGAATATTCCGTCGCCATTAGTTTCGACGTCAGTGGAACGTCTGCCATGGAACAATGACGCGGCAAAAAATTATTAACCAATTTAAGTGTATTTTTGTTTACTGCAAAATAGTTTTGCAAACACTCAGCCTGTCGAAATCCGAATAAAATGCTATTTTCCCTCGAAAGAATTTGAGTGCCAGAGCAGTTCTGGCGATTCCGAAGACAATCTGCAAATTCCGCAGACGATCTTCGCCTGAAGAAGAGACGTTCGCGACAAAGAAACGAACTGTTGCCAAAATATGTACCGAAATTGCGGGCATTCATTGAAATCTCAGCGGAAACACTAATAAATTTCGATGTGGAATTTTCGCCTACCCGCCTCCGCGGAGAGGGTAGAGAGAAAGCGATAACTGTCACCGCCGGAAATACTTCATTCGAAAAGCCATTAGGGGTCCGTGCGCGCGCGCGCGAAACAATTTGCATATTTCTCGGGAATTACGGCGGGCCGCAAATAATGAGAGATCGGCCGGAGGGGTGTTTACGAGCAGAAAATGAAATCATATTTTCGGTCGGGATTAATTTACGACCCTCTGCTGAAGGGGGTTTATGAGAGGCGCAAGATGAACGCGCCAGTAATGGCCGGCGCAACGTGCAAAACACGGCGCAGATGTTTTGTGGGATGGAAGTTGACACCAATGCTGCCCGAGTTTCGATCCCGGATGTTAGAGTGCAATTTTAGTGTTTCAGCAGCTTTTGTGAACTATTATATCATTTATCAATACATTTCACTATCATACATTCGGTCAAATACGCTCGCCTCCTTTTTGATTTCCTTTTTAATTGCCAGTTTACAAAATTGTCAACTTTTGCATTTTTATTTTTCACTGGATAGCGATTGTTCTGCATTCCCTGCTTGTGCGAAATAAGAAAAGTATTTCACATTCATACTATTATTTTTACTAAAATTTCAGGCTACTTTTCCCTTTTAATCACCCATGAACTTTTTTCGCGGAAACCGTATGAGCAGCCAAAATATTCGTTTCGACCATCCCCGAGTTCAATATAATGAGCTATTTTGTGTTGATTGTCTATATGTATATCGCATTCAAACATTGTAAATGGTAGAAGGTTGAAATTTCAAATGTAGGGTTCAGCTTTGCTCCTCCTTTTTTACTTCCTTTTACGTAGTAAAGGAAGTATTGTGATCGCGAAAAAAAAATCACTCAAATTTGAGTCTAAATTTTGATTTTGCTCACCCCCGAATGAATGTTCAGCAGTTTTTTCGACCTGTCAGCACGTGCATATGTACCTACCAACATATAAGCAGCCGAAAAATCTTTTTCAACCACCCCCGAGTTAATTACGACGAGTTTTCTCGTGACGTCTGTATGTACGTGTGTGCGTATGTATGTATGTGGGTCGCATAACTCAAAAACTATATGCCGTAGAAGCTTCTAGCTTGGTATGTAGGCTCTGAGGATGGTCTAGTTGTGCACCTCCCCTTGTGGTTGCATTTGAATGTTCCCAAGGGGGTGTTTTACCTCTTTTTTGGGGTAAATCAGTGTTAATTTCAATGCAGACTCAAGTGATATGAATTGGCGCGACCACTTGGCGATATGTCGCCAAGCTTTTGGTCGCCAAGTGTTTGACGCCAACTTGGCGACATATCGCCAAGTTGGCGACAAATTTGGCGAAAAAATTATTTTTTGAATTTGGGTTCAACTTGGCGCTATTGGCGATATTTTGCGAAAAATTCACTGAATGATATTAAAATCAGCAATATTTAGAAAATTAACCATTGTAAAATATTTTTTGCATTGTTTCGTGGCAGATGAGGGGAGTAAATATTTGAATTGTTACCTTGCTCACTCCAAGCACTTTATTTAACCCTTAAGGCAACTACTAAGAAATTTACACGTAAAAGGAAGTAGTGTGGGGTCCATACCAGATTTTTGCATACAATTTAATGATCTAAAAGAAAGTTACTCTTTGCTCGTTTTTTGTTGTCTTTGAAATATGTTCATTAAATATATCGCCAATAGTTTTTAGCTGTTCTTCTTATACCATTATTTATTTTTTATACTATTAGTTAAGAGCTGTCAAAAGCATGTCAAAAGAAAAGTAAGATGACGAGGAATTTGGAACGTTGGTATATTTATTGTTTGTATAGTGCCGGTATCTTCAACTGTCTATCGCGAACTAATCTTTCATGGTTTGGCTGAATATATATTGTGTGTGTGTTAGTTTTAAACTTTCGTCTATGTTTGCGTTGCGTAGCTCGTAGAACAGAAAGGGACCCATAATAAAAATTTTGCTGTGGATACGTATAAAAGGGTTTAAAATGTGTTAATCGACAATAGATAGCAACTGTTCTAGTTTGGTATCCCACTAGGAGTTTTTAAAGCGGAGAAAGACAAGCCAGTCTTTAAAAAAAATTAGCACTTTATTGAAGGATTAATAACTGGTACGATTGCTCAGTGGTATCATAAGTTTGACGAGCACTGCTCGAATGCTATTACTTGACATTAATTCACTTGATAAACAACATATTTACAGAACTTTTAATGTCTATTCTTTCTACCATCAAGGAAGCTATTGGTCACGCCAGACTCAGTTTTACTTCCTTAATACGTCAACATCTCCGACTGAAATAATGATCGAACTGATAACTTCCTGCATCAAACTCTATGTATAAACATGAGAACGATTATTTCCCTAAAAAGACTTCCTCTCAAAGAACTTATCTTCATGAGCTTTGATTGTTCTCTGGGGGATCATCTCCGAAGAATTTCCAAATTTTCTTAACCGCGATTTCAATTTTCTGCAAACTCCAGTCTTATCGCTCCTTTGTTTATCAGAATATGAATCACCGCTACCAAAAAGTCGCCCTAAATAACGTCCAAATGAGTCCCAGAAGGACACTGAAGTCATTTCGCTATCCGATGAGCCACTTGAATTTTTAATTTTGGCGATATTTTTTACCTTAAAAGTTTTATTAATGGCTTCACGGCGCTTTTGTCTTCTATGCCTCACGGCTTTTTGAAAATGATATTCTTGGTATTTTTTGTCTTTTCCTGTGCTCACCTTGTGTGGATATTTATCACAATAAAATTGCAACCGTTTTAGTCTTGTTTTATTGTTTATAACTTTTTTTTCTAAATTGCGTTTTACTTTCTGGGGAGAAAGAAATGGTAATGGTTTGATTTCTTAGCATAATCTCTTTATGAATGCGTGTAAATAGCTGAACATTGTAAACCTTTTGTAGTTTAAAAACCTCAATAATAATTTTAAGAAATTGCTGATTAATATTTGTATTGCAATTTCCCATTAATTTCGACATTTAGCATTTTTTCTGAATATATCACCTTGATAAAAATTACTTACATCCGAGAAATTTTTAATAATGTGTTTTCTTCCATATTTGACGCAATTTAGACATGTAAGGTAAAAAATGAGTTTCTAAAGATTAGAGCTCCAACCCTTCTTTTGTTTATATAAATGTTTGTTATAAAACCCTTTCTAAATCTGATTTTCAAGAATTATCTTCATCTTTCACTCGGTTAAACTAGTTTTAATTGTCGTTTTATAATATTCTGCTCAATGTGGTTTTCCTTTCTATGTTCGCCCCCCCCCCCTCAAAAAAAAAAAAAAAAACACATTTTGGTTTGGCAATTGACTTATTCTACTGATAACTTGGCATGCCGTTATTACTTCGTAGTAGCCTGCCTATTCAAGCTTCTGTTTTGAAAAGTAGCATAAAAAAGTATTAAAAGACGTCTTTTTTTTTTTTTTTTAGAAAAAAATTAAAAGTTCAATAAGCGAGTTGAGCCCTTTCTGTTGGTTCGGCGAAGGTGACGTTTCAAAAAGAAACTGATTGATATTTTGATGTGTGTGTGGGGGGGGGGGAAGATAAATTTTCTAGTACTTCGTTTGTTTATTACGTAAAGTATCATTTATTTTCAAGTCAAAATGGTACCATTATCTGACTAAATGCTCGACTTGAAAATCTGTTATTTGTCCTTTTCGTTTCATTTTACCGGGACTACCATCACATACCATGCAACGTTAAACCATCATCCTCAACTCAAATTAAAAGGAAAGTGGTGGAGTGAATCTTATGCATATGCGAATCACGGCCAATCCTTGGCATGAGCTTGTTTTTCTAACACTTCAACCGTATTTGTGCTGAAAGAACTTTTTTTCTTTCCGCGCACATTTGCGGTCTGACTTTTAACTGTGGGAGAGCACACTAGGAAACCAAAGAAGCTTCCTCCCAAATCCCACTGTTGCCATGGAAACGCGGTCCTCTCGGCTATTGTTCCGGAAACGTGCTCTCTTCTTTCGCGTTGTAAAATAGTCCCGCATTTCGTCGTTTTCATTTCGACGTCGTTCTTTCTCCGGAAAAACGAATTTAGTGTATTTTTTGGGCTTAATTATGTCTGCATCATAGCTAGGAGTGTGATTTTGATGCAGCTGGTGGCTGTAATTATAACTGCAAATTGAGTCGTCGCGTTAAATTATGTGGTGGTCGCGGAAAACTCGATTTTTCTCGTTTTTCTAGTTAATATTGCTGTCGAAGTCAATTAGCAGGTGTTTAAAAGAGACGTCATGTATGTTATTTGCTTCTTCAAGTTCCAGCTATTTCTAACTGGTTTAAGAAAAGTAATCAAATTATGTTACAAACAGCACATTGCTTTTTTGTGTTTGCTTTCCTTTTTTTTTTTCTTCTGGATCAAATATCTACTTTAATTAATCATAAATAGCAGGATGCCTTGTATATGTGTCTAGAACCTTGGACAATGGGTTTTTTAACAGTCAGTGTTAAGATAATTTTGGATTTTTTAGAATTTTTTTTTCAAAAGAAGAAACGGGAGAGGTGCACCTGGAAACAACTATTTTGCTACGGTTTTTAGAATCTTAGTATTTGAGTATTTCCAGATAAAAACTTCTTTTCTTTTTTGTCAGTCGGTTTTATACGTAGTCAAAAAATGTTTATTCCCTTTTGCTCACCACAAAATGATGTCATCACATTCTCTTCTTTCTTAAATGGCTACATTTACTTATTTAACATCCGAGAAATTTAGCATGTGTTAGTGATAGTGATTACATTGTATTTGCTAGCAGTATTGCAATCTTTGAGTTCGCTTATATTTTAACAGTTGTATGAACTTATCGCTTTTTGAGCTTTATTTTGAAAATTTTACAGATTCTCGAAAAAAGAAAAGTTTTATGTTTCACCTTAAATTTTGGCGATTTATTTGTATTTAATTTTAATAATTTTGCAATATTATTTAAAAGTGTTTCTGGATCTCTGGACATTTCTGTAGTATTGTTGTTCAATTTCAGCTGACTAATTTAGCTCCATTATTAAACTGTTGTATTGAGCTTTTCAAATTAATTATTGTTTGATTGTAATCTATTCTGTTTCATTATTTGTTTTTATTGCATTTTAAAACACAGCCTTTAAGTGGTTACTGTAGTTTTATGTTGTTGTTTCTCTGCAAATTTGTACTGACAATAAAACAGAATATTTTTCTTCATTTTTTATATATTTTTTAATCCTAGCTAATTTCAGCTGGGAGACTTAGCACTTGATGATGAAGATAAGATAGAGTGATTAGACTTAGGAATCATGTTGTTGTCATGGTTTGCTTTCCCTTAAACTACTTGCGTATGATAAAGTAGAATAGATTTTTCTTGAAATAAAAACTCTTATCATTACAAATCCATCGGTTTTTTTTTCTTTTTCTTTTTTTAAAGATTTTTAAATAAATAGTTTGAAGCATACATTTATTGGTTAGCTGCACTAAACTTTAAAGTCGTATGCTCGCTAACTCTAAGGGGTGAAGGTTTTGGTGGTTGTATTCAGAATATCTGGCTCGTCATTTCAAGTTTTTCCAGGGGGGCCAAGGGGGAAAAATACAATGCAATTTCATCGGAAAACAACAAAAATCACTCCTACTAATATGTAAATACATTGATTTCTCAAAGCCAGAGTGGGGCAGTTGACCCCCTCCCCCCAAATGACGGGCCTGCAGAATCTCCTCTTGATCTTTTAGAAACAATTCTCGCCAGAAATGCCGCCTACTCCCAGATTTTGCAGACTCGTCACAACAGCTTTTCATTTACCACTTGCTTCTGACGCTTTGGAAGGCTTATGGAATGTGCAAATTAAGCGGGGAAGTGTGGCTTTTTAATCTATCTCTGTCGGCCACTCTTAGTGGTATACGGAGTTTTAATTCACTGCAAATTTGTGCCGGCATTCTAAGGAACGATTTTTTGGTGGAAAACTGCTATTTATTCGTTAGGCTCTCTATGGGTTTAGCGTAGCTGTTAAATCTCCGTGGTATTTTGGCCATTGATTTTAAGATTTACAATTGCTGATAGGTCATCAAATACATTTATAGTTCTAACTGTCGCTTACGCTACATATTTTTCATTCTTCTGTTCTATGCGTATAATATCTTTGCTGGAGTATTGAAATCCCGTATAGGCTGTAGTTTTTTACGGACGCTCTGCACCTCGGAGTCCAAATTTATATAACTTATAATTACAATTATATTTTATTATCTTTTCAAGTTATTTAACATTTGAAGCTTTTAGTACTTTTTATGTCACAGATTCATAATTAATTGCGTCGGAGTTTTTTTTTTTTTTTTTTTTGATTGTGGAAAATCCAATTTAAACACGACACGAAAACAAAATTTGAAAATAAAGCGATAAAGTCCGAAATTGGAGAATGTCAACTTTCACCGTTGATTCAGGTAAAACATTCAGCTTCTCGTCAATGTGTTCGGCATGTGAATGTTTGGATTCCCCATACAATGGTGACTGACATTCGCCAGGTTGTGTATTTTCAGTCACACTGTGACCTAGAGAAAAAACAAAAAATCTTGGGTGGAGAGGAGAATTATCTGAAAAATTTCGAAATTGAAAGCCGAAATCGGCAATTTATCCCCTTGCATGTGTGTTCAGACACATAACTTTGTTGCTTCATGTGGAGGGGGTTGGGGTATGACTTCCTATCCGTTGGCTACTTCGCTACGGTAACCTGTTTTTGTGATGGATGGAGAAGCTCCATTGTGTTGACCGAATAGAAAAACAAATCGTCGCGGTTGAAAAGCTAGGTCGTATCTGCTTAAAAAGTTAAGAGGTGCCTCCGAACTCGATTAGAAACGGAATCCCGAAACCGCATTCCCCGGTTCGAGAGATCAAGTCCATCACCGAGACTCCAGATGACCTCCGGAGAATACCTAAAGAAGCTCCGAAGAATGGGGAGAGATCTTCTCCGGAGGAATTTTCCCGATCCTGCTCTTCGATTCTTCAATTCTATTTTCGCCTTTATCCTCAAATACCGTTCATTTTCTCGGACTCGGAGAAAACGTGACGGCTTTGCCTTCCGAGATGGAACATTCTTCCTGTCACACGTAGAAGAGCGCGTCTAGCTTTTTCTTATTCTCGTTTTGATTTTATTTCCATTTTTCATTTGAGGCGGCGCGGGATCACATCCGCTTCGAACTTTTCGACGACCTCTTTTTTTTTTGTGGATTTTGTCCTCTATCCCTTTGCCCATTCGTGTCCAGCACTCCGATATAGCGTTGTTCGTGTCTCTGTTTTGTTGCCTTGTTTCCGAATTCCACTAGATATAAAAAATAATATCTGGTATGTTCTTAAGAAGTGAAATTATATTGATGTTTCTTGTGAAAAATGGAGACGCGTCGTATTTTTTTACGAAAGACAACAATCAAATAGGGGCTCTGTGGCTTTTTGGTAGAAGCTTCGCTTCATAAGCCAGAAGACATGAGTTTGATTCCCACCAGGGCGCTGGATTGTATTTCCTTCTTTGTGTTGTGATTCTTGTGTTGCATTGTATGTAAATAAATTAAAGAAGTCCAACTTCCCGAAGCAATGGCACCCATACCTTCATAGTGATTTAATGTGACATGACAACAACAATTACAGGACTGTATCGATAAAACTAAAGTACTGGATACTGGAATTTTCTTGTGCATGTTTACATCGATAAGCACCATCCATCTTTTCTTAAAACTCTCTTATATTTTTTGTGCTTACAGAATACAATTTTTCACAAATGCAGTTCATTCACTGCAACATAGGCTTTTATTCACTCCAGGGTCCCCTGTACGTACCACAACACGTGGTAGGATGGGGCCCTGAAGAGCGCTCTATTCTTTTGATCCAGACCAGGAACCGATCTGCGACATTGGCCGTTGTAAGACCTAATAATTAAGACAGTGGACTTGAGGTCTAACCTCGGATCCGAGGGCTCGATTCTTGAGGTCATTAAGACCCTCTGAGTGCAAGTTCGTTAAATCAAGTGGTTTCTTTTTTCAAGTCCTCTTGTCTCGGTTGTTGAACCGTTTCACAGGTATTGGAGATTGGAGAATGTGTCGTTCCACTTCAGCTCGTGTCTAAATTGTGGAAGTGGAGATAACAAATGAAGCATGTTTTTAAGTACAGGGTGTCCGCGCACCTGGAAAGTCATGGAAAGTCAGGGAAAGTTATGGATTTCATATATGATCGAAATTGGTCATGGAAAGTCATGGATTTCAGCGAAAAATGTCCAAAAGTCATGGAAACTGACTGTTTATCATGGATTTTAGCGCTCAGGATCGGTGGTTATTTCTCCCGATCTCGGAAGAACAAAAAAACATCCATCGTCATTCTGCTTCGTTATTGCAAGGTTCCCGCGACTTTGAAAAGTCCTTGAATTTCATTTGGTCTTTCAAGAGATCTGGAAAGTCCTTGAAAATTTTAAAATGTCCTTGAAAACTCCAAAGGTATTATTTTTCGTAGAAAATGTGCCGAAAAATCGGCTATCTTCGAACGTTCACAATCGTGCTCCTGCAAAAAAATTGTGTCCATCGAAAAATCGGCAATCGTCGATATTTCGGAATCGGGAGCCCTTTTTTTCAAGACGAAAATTAAAAAAAAAAAAAAAAAAACATACCCCGAGAAGTTTATTTTTGCGCATAATCGGCAATCGTTAAAAGTTCGCGGTTAGGCGCTGCTTTTTCGTTTCGCTTTACTTTTAAAACAATTTAGAAATAGAATAATCAGGATTGGATTTTTATACAAAAGTATACAAAGTATCTTTAACAAGTTAAACATGAGCTTTTCTGAAAAATACGTTTTTGCTGGTATCTTAATGATTTTCTTTCAACAAAATTTAGATTTGTCTGGTGGATTAAAATTATTTTTCGAATTTTTTGCTTCCATGATCATTTTTTTTTAGAAATACAGGGACAGAAATACGCGTGTAATGGGTTTTGTACAACTTATTTTTTATTTATTTACTTATTTTTGGTTGACATTCTAACATTGAGCACGTGCTTCGCCGAAAATGGCGTGCCATTGTCAAATCTTCAATCCTTTTGCATCCTATAAATACTTCAATTATTTTGATATTCTGAAGCTATTTTTATGTTGTGCTACATTAAGTATACTCATTGTTCATTTTATTTTAATAATTTATTTATTTTTGAACTCAAATTTTAGCTCTTCCAATTTTTTGTTTTCTAATAGTTTTTAAGAAAACACCGAACTTTTAAAGACAAAGTGCTTCCTTGACTTTTCATTTGTTTATTTAATTACAAAATACAGGCACGTTTTTCCTCGAGTTCGAAAAAATCGAGTAAAAGCTGTAATTTCAAAAGAAAAAAAAATCACCATTTTTTCTTGGAGGGTAGAAGAGAAAAGAATAGGGGGGGGGGGGAATAGAATACATTTTGCATGCACAGACTGGCAAAATAGGGTGATCACAGTATATCCTGGTCTTATTCTGAAATTATAAATTTTCTTCATTGAAAAAAAAAAAGATTTGTTGTCTGATTGTTTTTATGCTTGAACAAATGGAAAATGTTGGTGTTTACCATTTTTACCATTCCTTTGAATTTACACTTGAATAAGCCAAAGAATTGCTTCCAATCTACCTTTCCCTAAAATTTTCTTTTTCATATTGATGAAAAATATTTCACGATTTTTAGGTTTTTCATATTAAATCTGTAAAGAATCTGTACTGTTCATCAACATTTACATCACTTTTGAAATTAATCTTGATTTTTGTGCAGACCCTTTCTTAGAAGTTAATTCCTGGAAAATTTTTTAAACCTCCTTAAAAAGTACTTGAATTTTATTTTTAAGATTGTAGGGGAACCTTGTATTGGGTGCAATCTGATTGGTCTTAATAAAAGTTTCAAACAAGTTGCATTGTGTTGACCAATCAGAGGAATACTCAACGTTAAAACCCGTGAGCGGCGAATTTTCCGAAACTGTGCATGTGCGCGGACTTTGTCCCCTGACTGACAATAGAGCATGAGATGCATTTATTCAATTTGAATTTCACACTTTCATACTTCTGCTTTGGGGGATAAGTTGTTTTGACTTTTAAGTGTTGCTAAATCCTTGTACTCATTTTTTTGTATCACTAAATTGTTGCACATGATCCGTTTCAGATATATTTAGTTAAGTTCTTTTTTTAGCTTTGGTTAAATTTATTTGCATAGCCGAAAAAAAAGAATAGTTTCGAAAAGCAAAGGTACACTGTCTTACACCTTATATTGATATTTATGCTCTATTTTGATGTCAGCGTCAAATGAAATAGTTAAAATTGTAAGTCATGGAAAATTGTTCGCAAAAGTCATGGAAAGTCAGGGAAAGTCATGGATTTGAAAAGTCCAGGTTGAGCAGATACCCTGTAAGTAAGATGTAGTAAGATTTCTAAAAATCAACATCTCTTACTACATGTGGAAAACTGGTACTTTAGTGGTTAATAATTTGTCGAGCAGGCACCATTTACTGTCTGTTTGCGTTTTGTGCGCCTGGCAGCCACGGACGCTTCCATCTGAAAAAGGGGAGTTAGGTTTTGGATGAGCACTACCCGATGCCTTCAGCTTTTGTTAGCTTACTACTTCCTCGTTGCTTTTCCCCCCTATTTCGAGGAAGTCCGAAGAGACTTGGCGCGTGCGCAGATGCGGCGGAGGTCGTACGAAAAAATTTTAGACAGTACCTAATGTTTGGAAATCTTTCCCTTTGAGAAACTTTTTTTTGTCCAGGACTTTTTTCTGAGTACAGATGTGCTTGCATTGTTCTGATGACGTAACGTTTCTGGCTCCTGCCACTTATGGTTAACAGTCGAGTCTCGATAGCTCGAAGCCCCAAGGGACCGAATAAAAAGTTCAATTTATTGATAGTTCCAGTTATTGGACGCTCCCAAAATATTCTCAAGAGTTTGGAACTCAATGAAAAGTTCGAGATGAAGGAAGATTCAAGTTATCGAGACTTTACTCTTTCTCTTCTTGTTTACTGAACCGTCGGTTCGGATTTCATGAATCATTCTTTTTTATGTGCTGATAAAAAAGCTAGTTTTTGATAGCTGTTTTCTGAGTTTCTTTTTAGCTGATTTTACTTGGACTGTTATACACGTTGTCTCATTTTGCTCAAACCTTAATATAGTTTGGCCCTATTAAATGAAAACTCCTGATAATTCTTTCAAATTTTAACTGATCACTGGTGATTAGTCGCTCGACTTATTGATTTGATATCTCATAAGCGCGCTTGGCCACCAAGATTCTTTAGAGCATCATGCGATCCTTGAAGTAGATTGCGAGAATCTGGAATCAAAAGATCTCTTCGCTCTGCCTGGAATTCGCGTCGTCGTGAATGACCGGAATTAAGTTTCCATTTTCCCGGACGCGTTTTGCATTCGGAATCAAAGTCGAGTTCGTCAGTCAGCGGAATGATTATTTTCGTCATTCGCCCTCAATCCACGACCGTCCATTCTCTCTCTCTCTCGCCCACAGTCATTTGCTTCAACGTGAATCGAATTACGTTTCGGTATGCATTCGGGTCTGCTCGGAAAAGTATTCGAGAAATTTCGGTGGCGCTCGAATGCACATTCACAAATATGTATCTGTTTAGACTCTGATTTGGATGTCGCCCCTCTGTAATTGGAAGTCTGGATTCAGCTGTACCGTTTTCTGATACGTCAGGTTTACCATTGAAATTGATTTTTCTAAAACAATTTTTTTCTGTGTTTTTATCAATTTACAGTGAAATTCCGATTATCAGCGGTTGGATTATCTGCTGTATTTATTTATTTGTTGGCCGTTGTTGCTAAAACTTTCAGATGGTTCTTAATGCGTTTAATAATAAAGATGAAAAAGATAATAAATGAAAAACTAGCTGTCGTGGCCGTCACGAAACTTTCTTCTATATCTATCTTATGAATTCCGGTTACAAAATAAAATACGTACTCGCCAGAATAATTGGAGACAGCAGCTCCAATTTCCCAATTATCGTAATAACCCGGCAAATGCAGAATCAATGAGCGAAATTGGAAATCATTGCAAAAGCCTTGTTTAGATTAATTGCAAACATTTTATTTTTAGTAAAAAGAAATTGGCAATAGTTAAAAATTTCAAATCATTGAAAGTTTTCAGCTGTTTTGATAATTAAATAGCGTGAAAGCGATTTTTTAATGAATTAATTTTTCGCATTGTTGACTAAGCGCAAAAATCACCCCACCCTCCCCCTGGGGCGATTGGCGCCAAAATTTAATCGATGCTTGCTTCCAGAATGAGTTAGTGTTATTCCAAATTTCATTCAAATCGCAGCAATATTTCCCGAGATACAGTAGGTGCAATGACAAAATAAGCACTTTTGATTGCTCCACCCCCCTTTGAGATATTGACACACAAATTGAATCAGCTTTTGTACTCAATAGGGTCTACCTATGAACCTATTTTCGTTTGATTCTGCCGGTTACTTTCTGAGATATAGCAGTCACCCCCACGCAGAACACGTGCGATTGCTCCACCCCCCTTCGAGATATTGACAAACAAATCAAATCAACACCTGTACTCAGTAGGGTCTACCTATGGACCAATTTTCGTTTGATTCCGCCGGTAACTTCCTGAGATATAGCAGTCACCCCCGCGCAGAACACGTGCGATTGCTCCACCCCCCTTCGAGATATTGACAAACAAATTGAATCAGCTCCTGTACTCAGTAGGGTCTACCTACAAACCAATTTTCGTTTGATTCCGCCGATTACTTCTTGAGATATAGCAATCACCCCCGCGCAGAACACGTGCGATTGCTCCACCCCCCTTCAAGATATTGACAAACAAATTGAATCAGCACCTGTACTCAGTAGGGTCTACCTATGGACCAATTTTCGTTTGATTCCGCCGGTTACTTCCTGAGATATAGCAATCACCCCCGCGCAGAGCACGTGCGATTGCTCCACCCCCCTTGGAGGAATTCGCTAAACAAAGTCAGGTGCACCAGTTCACATGGTGGTACATATGTGCAAAAATTTTTGTTCGATTTCATGCAGTAGTTTTTGCTCTAGCGCGGCCACAAAAACTGGTCACACACATACAGACTCACACACAGACAGACAGACACACAGACAGACACACAGACAGACATTTTCCAAAAATGGTCGAAATGGACTCAGCGCACCTCAAAACGTGCAAATCCGTCAAAATTCGACATTCGAAAATTTTCACGAAACCAATACTTTCTTCTATATATTAGATATAGAAGAAAGTAATAAGAAATTCACTTGTCAATCCTCCCTCCCCCTCTCGCGCAAACGCATTTTCTTTGAGTATAGAATTTCGAAAGTTTAAATGAAATTATTTATGGCGTATTCCAAAGTAAAGAAAATCAGTTTTTATGTTTGTCTTTTGCAAACGTTATTTTCCAAATGGGTTTTAGAAAATTCTTGTCCTAGTTCTGCTATTATATTCAATATATTTTGAAAGCGTTTTTTGCTTCATTTATTCAAATGTCGTGCACCTGAAAAAAAAAAGTAATATCATTTGTGCTTATTTTCATTTTTCGTCGAAAGGCCATGTTTTGTTTCGTTAAAAGATTCTTAATTCAATCTTAATTTGCCAAAAATATGAGTTGAATCAGTCTGAAATGAAGTCATTTTGTGTATAATTTATTTATTTTTTTGATAAATGATTTCACTCAAGTTTTCGTCGTCTTTGTATGACTTAGGAATGGCAAGCGTGGAATAGATTGTTTTCGTGTCGCAATTTAAAACCAACCACCACTTTCTATAAAATGTCAAATTGTCATGCTGGGGCGAAAAAAAAAAAAAATCACTCAATATTCAATTGAAAGTGGCCATGGGGAGCACTTTACATATCTTTCCGATTTCGAATATCCTTCGGCCATCTATTTCTGTCTCTGAATGAAAAATGGAAGGAAATGCCGGAGGTAAACTACCTCCCCCCCCCCCCCCCCGAGGACCGGACCTTTCTCTTCTGACTTTTGCGAGTCTTAAAAATGTGTGTTCGATTCCCAACGAAAAGCCGTCACGTGCTGAAAGAGTTGCCCTTCCAAAAATGAAAAGTATTCGCGGATGAAATTGAAAGGCTGACCTCGGTACTAAATCGCTCTGTGAAATTCTTGTGGAAAATTTTGTCACTCTTGTCCGCCTTTTTTTTTTTTTTTTTTTTTTTTTTTTTTTTTTTGTGCTACGTTTCTTTGAGTTTATTTTCGTGGACTGTCCGCAGAACTGGCAGCTCATTTTTCTTATATTTGGTCCGAATCACACCTGAGTAATTTTTTTTAATTTGATGTTAGCCTAGTTTATATTAAAAATAACATTAAGAAATTTAATTATATGAATATGATTAAAAAAGAATAATAGTATGAGTGAGCTTTTTCTGCGAAATTGCCAATCTTTTCTCCATATCTGTTCTCATTTTTTCTACATCATTTAAGAAATGCGCCCTCTTATTTCTATTGCCAATTGCTTACTGATCTGCTGCCATCCATTTTTTAACAATTTTTTTTCAATATACAGTCATAATTGTTTAATTATGCTACGCCATAATATGAAGCAGCTTAAGTGTCGCCAATTTAATATAACTCAAAAATATAAGATTACTCATAAAGGTCTTTAACAACCGGCACGATATAAGTATATCTAGTTTGCCTGTCGTCACTTTCAATGTGAAACTTTCATTCATCTTTTCTAAAAATATCGCTAGAGGTAAAAATAAAAATAGAACAAGGTTTGCAGATTTTAATTTTATGAACACGAAGATAAATTTAGAAATGCCCCACCCCCTTAATTTATTTTAAGAAATTATTTTGTTTCAACTTTCTAATCCCGTTCTATATTTCTTATTATTATTATTATTATTATTATTATTATTATTATTATTATTATTATTATTCTCAAGATACGACTTTTACGGAACATATATTAAAAAAGAAAAAAGCTCATATTAAACAAGACTCATATTCTATTTTTTTTTTTTTTTTTTCTTAAAGGCCGAGTCCCTTCCCGCACTGCAAACCAACTAAACAAAATTCGCTGATTTCCCCCCTTTCTCCACAACAAATTGCACATTCAAAAAGAACAAGTTGGATCGACCTTTGCTTATTCCTTGTTGGTTTTGTGGTTTCAGAACTTTTTTTTTTCGTAATTACTACCTTCAGATTATTGGACTTAAAAAGTTAGAGTTATTGACTTAATCTGCCATATTACTATTCATTTACTGTGGGCGGATCAACTGGTCACCGTATGTGTTTGAAATTAGTACAAAAACACTTATTTTTCCACAATTTACATAAATATCACGAACATGTGTTTTAAGGTAGGAAAGATATTTTATCAATGCATTAAGTTGCTTGTTTCCTTACAAAAATATAACGTTTAGTTACAAAAATAAATCGTTAGCTCTTAAATATAACTCCATAATCTATTCTTATGATTTTTATATTTTTTAATGTTCAATTCTTCTATTGCTAGTACTAAAGGTACAAACAAAACTTCCTTCCTAAAACGTGTTCTATAATCGCGTGAAAAAAGAACTAGACTGCATTCTTTTCTCCCCGAGTAGTCGGGAACCACTTCCCATTTGTGCGCCTGTAAATGAGTCTTTACAGCGCTAGTACTATTATGGCTAAGAAAACACTATTAAGCGAAAACGTGTTTTTCTTCCTTTGTTGAATGGTTTCTTATTGCTTTCGAATGGGATAATTTTTATGCGTTGTATCTAAATGTATCTCCTTTCCAGAAATCAGAAAGTTTTGCCTACTAAAGATTTTTTTAACACCGTCTTTCTTATTTTTTAAAAAATAATTATTAATGAAACTACGTCCCCAACTAAATATTTCCGATATTCGTTTCCTAACTTTGTTAAATGTAAATGTCTAAGTAACCGAACTGCTAATTATTTACGTAATTAAATTAATTTTATGTGTGTTAATCAATTAGAGGTTTTTACTGTTATTATTCATTAAAATTTGCTCGTGATTATTAATTTGATTTTAAATAAATGAATACTTGCAATTTATTGATGATGAATTCGTGGTAGTAGAATTGTTTTATTGGTTAAACAATGATAGTCCTAATTATTTATAAAAATTAAAACATTGATATTTTCTACTGTGCTGGTACTGGTTGTTAGTGCGTTCTCTGTGCTCCTTTTAACGACGGTATTTTTTTTTTTTTTTTTTTGAGAGAGAGAGAGAGAATGTAAGTGAACAATCGTTTTTGCTCATACGATTAGTTAATTCTATCTTATTTCCCCTTTCTTTCCTCCTGTTTTTACTTGTAACTGCAAAGAGTTGGGCTTTTGTGTGTGTGTGTGTCGAAGTATTTCAATCAACATTATTAAAATCTACGCTGTTAATCATCAAGTACTTTCTGCCCGAAACTATCTAGGAAAAAAAGTTAACCAGGCAAATAACTAAATAGTAAAATTTGTAAGTAAGTTGAAATAATTTACCCTGAACAGATTTTTAAATTGAGTTTGAGTATATTTTTTACATGATTGTACATTTTTTTATTTGAGTCTAGAGATTGCAGTTCAAAAGAATCGAAAGTTGAATCACAAGTAACATTTGAATTTTATTTAAAATAAATTAGCCTTTTTCTCCGATACTGTGAGTTGAAACTTTGAATTAAAAAAAAATATTTTGTGCAATCCCAGAGTCCTTCGTAAATGATAAAACTTTCTTCGTTCCTTACCAACAAATAATAATTTAAAAAATATGTATATATCGGACTACCATTGCTTTAAAAGAGCTTAATTTGTGCCAAATCAGGCCCTATAGAATAAGGTATAAAGGTTAACTTTCACGCTTATAAAATACCAAAGGCCGAGCTCCGATACTTGATCCGTTCGCTAGCTCATCCAGCCGTAGGTTAGAAAAAAACAACCATTTTCCGCTTTTGCATTGTAGCGTCAACCTGTCTGGCGTTGCCAAGGTAACCCGGAACGTACGGCCTCTCTCATTGGACCTGCCCTCCCAGGACACGTGGCTTCCCGTGATTCTAAGCGACTCCAAAATAAGCTGTAGTAAAATACTGATCCACTTTTGGTGTATGTGTGTGTGAGATTGTATTAATTCTCGGGGTCCGACGTCCTTCATTATTTTTTTTTACCCTTTCATCTCGATGCCTCCAAAAAGAATGGCTTGGAATTTGCTCTTAGAAAATAATCTGTGTATAGAAGAGTCCCTTAAGTGTTCTAAAGCATCCTGACAGTTATTTATTTTTTCTACAGCTATCGTTCGTGCCATGTGCTTCGTGACTTCTTGCCATTATATGTTTTTCGCAATGGCTTGTTATCGATAGCTATCGATCATGGAATATGCGTACGGTTAATGCCTACTACGTGTGTGAGCTGCGTTTGATGTTTCTGTGATGCCAAGAGATGTTGGATTGACATACTTTCTTAGTGCTGTGATAAAATGACCAGGAATATATTCGACCGACATTTTGTTGAAGTAAATTGCGTATAATTCACGACGAATACTTTTTTGAATTTTTTAAAAATCTGTTCAGAATTTTTTTGGAAATGGAGGCTTGAAGTCGAACGAAAATGCTTTTTTTTTCTCATTGTCTTCCTCGAACCGTATGGTTTCTTATTGTTTCAGCTATTTTTTTTAACGTTTAACATAATTTAGGCTCTGAACACTTTTAAGACAAGCGTTCAAAACATATATAAACATTTAAAGTTAGCTTGTAGTGTATTTGTGCAGGTTTATGGCCTAAATGTTTGTAGGGGATCACCAGAGTTTGTAGGGAAGATTGTCGTTATCCAAAGAGGAAAAGAAATGCTCTGACAATTGAATTCGAACGTAGTTTTTTTTTTTTCTCACAATTCCTCCTTTCATTACTATATGTACTTTTAGTACAACAATATCTAATCTTTTACAGAAGTATTTACTATTAAAAAGTACCTGAAGCACATCCTCATTCTGACCCCCTCTCCCCCCTCCATATAGTCTTGTACTTGTGAATCTTGTTTCTATATAATTTTTGGTACATAATAGTTTTCTTTGGTAATGACTCTCTTTTTGTTATTAAATTCACTTTGTATAAAGGGACTGTATTCCTATTATTAGTAATTGCTCAATTAAATTCCTCTGAATTAAAAAATCCTTGAAAGTTTATCTAAAAAATAGTTATACATTTTAAATAGACTTAAAAATGAAGCATAAATACACGTATTTAAAAAGTATTTTTTTCCACCCTGATTTCAATAATTAAAGAATTGCAAAAAAAGAAAAAAGAACTTCCCTGATTGACCCTTGATTTTGTCAATATATTTTTATTATCTCACAATATCCAAATACCCAATTCTGCCTAAGTATTTATTATTGCTAAATTTCTAGCAGACAATAAACGAAGTCTTACATTTATTTTGTATTTGTATGCATTTCATTAAAAAAAAACCCAACTTTTATATGGTTTAATATTGAGTACAATTATGCTTGGTTGTTTCAAATTGCTACATTCCTATGTCCAATAATAAGGAATACGGGATTATCGAGCTCAACAGATTGTCCTGTATCAGTGGCGCAACTGGGAGCAAGGGGGGGGGGTGCAAAAACAACCGCCTTAAGGCCTTTATTTTTGCTGTATTGCCAATCCCAGGTAGTTTTGACCAAAGCATCGCCTCTAGAAGGTAATTCTGGCTGCACTGATGTTATGTACAACGTTTTTTTGACACCAATACAGAAAAGAAGTACAACACTTGAAGTGTTGATCAAAAAGTATAAACAACTTGGAGATTTAGGAAATAATTTAACAAAGATTCATTGGTACGAAATCAGCTTAACACAAGCAGCAATTGATGTGATTTAAAAGCTTTGAAATTTCGTACAGTTTTCTTTTTTATTTTTTTCTTTTCTTTTTCTTTTGTAGTACAAACCACTGCTGGTGCGGTTATTTCGGAATTTTAAGATTCCTTGGTACTAACGCATTATATTCAATCTTTGAAATCTTAACTCTCAAGACTAAATTCATTTACTTATTTATTTATTCTTGAGCGGAGGAAATATTGTGAATTTGATTAAAAATTAAAGTTAATTACTGTTAATATCGATGTAGAACGTTTCACAAGTCCGACGGGAAAAAAAGATGCTTCAATATATTGACAAAAAGATGGATAAATATAAAAGTGGAAAATTATAAAATACTTATTTAGCAATATTTTTTTACAGCCTTCAGTAAATTTTAGATTCCGTTTATTCTAAAACGCGATAACAGAAATTTCTTTTCTTGATTCAATGTCAACATAGAAAATTACCATTTAGACTGAGAACTATGTAAACTGTGACGGAATTTCGTAGAAGGATAAATTCAATTTGAAAAATAGTTGTTTTCTTTGTTTGCCAAAATTCAGCATCTTGTTTATGCTTTTATGTTTTTTCGGCCATAAAATCTATTTTGAAATTCTATGAATAAAGACAGCATTAAGGTCATGTCTGGTGGGAAGGTCAACTATGTTAGCCTATTAGACAAAAGTTAAATTACGAGATGCGACTCAGAAAGTAAATTATAGGAAATTTATCTACCAATCTCAAGTGGGAACTAATTCAATAAAGTAAACAAAACATTATTCGGACTTTTATTTATCTAAAGCGCTTTACTACCCCCCCCCCCCATCTTGTTTTACATCGATATTACTTTCAGTATTTGCTCGTAATTTATTTTAATTCAATAAGTTTTCAACACAAATATTTTTTCCAGTATTTGTATATGCTGCGATGTATGATGTCATCTATCCCATTCCCCTCCTCCCTGTTTTATGTTTCGGAAATTACGTTTCCGCAAGCGATTCTGAAAGGTTAATAAAAAAGAACGCTAGGTTTCTTCTAATTTCGTTACGCTAAGAAAATATTTCGCAGTAAGATGAAAATGCTGAATTTTCATCGCGTGTTTTTTTATCTTATTCTGTCACTTTCAGACGTTTAATTTTTCTATTTATGAAAGTAACGTCAAATGCGTGACAGACGATAACAATTTCACGACGATAGCAATGGAGTAGTTCGAATTTTCGTTTGACATTTCTTTGTTTTTTTTTTTTTTTTTAATTTGAAGTAAGTTTTTAAATTAATAGGAAATGAAATTTCATATTTTCTCTAAGACGGAAAAATCACCCTAAGTAATCGATATTGGTGTAACTTTTTGAAATTTTATTTTAAGCTGCAAAAATATTAAATTCTGTGCATATCAATCGTTCTTTTTTCTTACACAACTCTTGCTCGGTACAACAGTAGCATCTCAATATTTTTAATTGACCCCCCCCCCCCCTCCTAAAAAAAAGAAAAGAAACGTATGAGTTTTAACTTGTTCAAACGTGCGTTTTTTGTCACTAAACGCTTCTTGACTCTTAATTTAGTGATTAAGGTATTCATTCTTTCAAAAAAGATTGCTGTAAGTATCGTTGTTTGTGGTTCAAAGAAAAGTCGTGACAGGCTTAAAATTTGTCACAAACTCCCTTAAATAAAAAATGAAACGCAACGACAAAAGACAACAGTCACGAAATTCATCAGTGACCATACGTAGGAGTCGTATTTGATGTATGTTATGCGCGAGAAAAGAAAGAGTTATTATGTGCACGCCATGCGATTTTTTTTCTCTCTTTTCTCCCTTTCTGTCTACTTTCGGCCCTCTTTTTACTCTCAGTCGTTCCTTGCACTTTCCATGTTCTCCGGGCGACCAAATCGTGCGTTGGAACTGATCCAAAATCAATTTGCCGCTCGTTTGATCTCGGGCGACGAAAAGGTTTCTTGAATGGAAGTGGAAATAGCTTTAAAATCGGGTAGTAAAAAGGCTAAACGAGATTCTAATGATTGATTATTGTTCGGCAAATGTAGGGCCGACCAGAGGTTTCTTTTCGTTTTTAGTCCGTTTTTCGTTCCGAGAGCTAGTATGATAACGGTGCTGTGAAATATATTGTTCAGACTTTTCAAACTGGGGGGGGGGGGGGGGGGCACTTGCCAGAAAATGACTGCAGTTGGGAAGTTCAGATCTAAAAAAATACTGATTTTAGGGACGCAATCAAAGGATGTTATTGCCGGAACTCATGGCCTCGAGTAATACTCATATTTATTACCTTTGTCAAAGTGAAAATTGAAAAAAAAAAAAGCTAGATTTTTTTTTTCTTAGCAACGACAATATTTAATTGTCAAAATAGAAAAAAAATGTAAAGTTGAGTTCTTTTTGAAACATCAGATTTCTACCGAAAAAAAAAAAACAATTGCACACAACTACTGTCTAACCTCAAAAGTCGCGCCTAGCACCGTTGAACGGTCCTATTTCAAAAAGGGTTGACAGATTGATTGAGAAAATGCACCATGGTAGCATTTCTGCTTAGTCAGATATTATTTTATATTTCCAGCACTGATAAGGAACGGGACTAAATTAAAAAAGAAAAAAACATTAACGCAAACCAACACATCAAACAAACGAATCCAACGAAAAACAAAACAAAGCAAAGAAAAATATCCTCACATTCATTATCTCTTATATTACCACCACCCCTATTTTGACAAAATCAGTAGACCTGAGGCATGCGCAAATGCGTCCGAGGTCGCCGGAAAAGATATCAAACAGTAGAACCCACATGCGAAATTTCAACCTGCCGTTTTTTGAATTTTGCGAGATACATACATGCTTACAAAAGCCACGAGAAAACTCATTATAATAAACTCGTATATGCATAAAAGTTATATTTCGGTTGCCGGTTCGTAGCACAATCGTTCGTATACGTGCGAAAAAAAAAATAGTAACCATTCATTCAAGGTTGGTTTAAATGGAAATAAATTCTTGTGAACAATTTTTCTTTATTTTCCTCACTTCGTGCAAGAACGTTTTTAAAGAAACGTTCCTTAACTCGGTTATCTTCGAAGACTGAACTTCAATATGATTGTCTATGACAGCCATCCCGATCTTGCAAAGCAGATTCTGTGTAATTGCTGTCACATGTATTCAGTGCGAGGGCGGACCAATAATTGCAATTTTTCTTATTCTGACCTTCTAGGTTCGATTGCCTAAGCACCTCTAATCCCAAGATGGCTCCCCCATGGCTTCCAATAATAGCAACAGCGCTGTTCAGTTGTGCCTTTGTCGCTTGCGAGCCTTCGGAAGGTGAGTGTTCTGTTCCATTATTCATCTGTTTGTCTTATTCGGATTTTGTCTTGCTCGGAGGAGGAAGATTGACTTTGAACCTGGAGAGCGAAGAAAAAGAGGAGGATGCTAACCTCATTACTTCTCGTTGGATGTTAATTCTCAAATTATCATGACGGAAAGTCGTTTAAAAAAAGCTCGACAGTTTAATCTCGTTGCTTTTATACTGTATGTGCATCCAGAGGGGAAACACGAAACATTTCTTATTAAATGCTATTTGTACTAGAGACACATAAAAAGTGTCTGTTTATCAGTTTTTGTATGATATGAAGAAATAATAACTAAGTTTCTAATAATTATCTGCTCTTCATATTAAAATGAGCATCATCTTTAAAGTTTCAAATGGCAACCTTCTTTTTTTTAATCACTAAATGGGAAAAACATTTAAAATTTACATATCACTTTTCTTGTTATTTGGTTAGCCGTTGCTATACGATTAAATTCAGAAAAATGCATCCCATAATGTTACGCTGTTTTTGATATATAATATCTGATCTATTATGGTTACGGCTCTGTTTTTTAAATATATGTAAAATTGTGAAGCAAATCATATTTTGTATGGTTACACATCGATTTAATTACTGCCTCAAGTTTTGAACTTAATGTTTAAAAATGTTTAAAAATATATGAAAACTTGTAATATGTAACGATTTCGATTAAAAGTTGATCTGGAAGAGCTAATATGGATGTCCAAATTTTCAATAAAAAATATTCCATAGTTTTTTTTATATCTGTCTAAAAATGAACTTTGTTGCCGTTACAAACTCACAGTACTTTGTAAAGGTTTACTTAAAACTTGCGTAATCTTATTTTATCTACTTTCGTTCAATACTCTGATTTTCGCTTTCTTTCTTCACGAACTTCGACCTCTAAACTAGCGTTTTGAAAATAATGATGATGCCTTTGTGACTTATCTTATGTTCTGATGATCTGAATGATATCTGATTCGCTGTTTAGACTGATTTGAGCACTTTGAATTCATTTTTCTAGGCAAAAAGCAGGCATTTTAATTATAGTTTTGAAGTTAAATGTTCATTTATTGGGAATACGATTGCGTGTCAAAATTTAAACTATTTTGTGACTTACTGGATATCAATTGACATTTTTTTTTCCTAGTGTGTATGACCTGAGTAATTATGTGTTCATTTTCCCCGCTGGACTCCACACAGGATTGTATAATTTTATTAAACGTCTGAGAACTATGGTTACATATTATGTGTGTATCATTTTAGACAGAATTATAACATCAGTTGCGTTGTGAAAGGAAACACAATGTCTGATAAACTTGCCTGGCTTTTTTTTTTTTCATTATGCAACAATAGCAAATCTATGTACTGTCGTGCGAACACGTTGCCTTCATGCTAATTATTTTTATGTTCTCCATTTCAGATTCTATGACATAGCATTATATTGCTTAATCTATCTTAGTTGGTTTTAACATTATAATATGAATTAAAATTTGACTTACCGAGAAACTACTCTTGAAGTGATGATACTACTACAGATG
>JAXGGA010013951.1:0-33555 GCA_038373865.1 Uloborus plumipes
GTATGGACTAAAATTTTTGAAAAATACTAAAAAAAATTTACCTTTTTGGCTTGTAAATGTTTCGAGCGTTTTGCAAGAAACAAATAGTTTTCAAACAAGCCTACGTTATTTATTTACAATAGCTTATTTCACCGTGACTCGCTATCTACCAAGCTAAAAACAAATAGATTAGCAGCCCAAGCCAAGTTTAATTGATACCGAAAGGAAAATTTATGAGTTAAAAAAGAAGTTGAAGAACAGTGAAATGAATAAGACAGATATACAATGTTTGAAACTTGGTTTTTGTTCAAATTTCTTACATGATTGAAAGCAAGTCTATAATATTTAAATAATAGAGGTGTTTTTATTTTCTTTTTCATAAAATGTGTAAAAGAAAGTATTGGATCAGTGAAAAATTGTCAATTTGGAAGAATTTACACGTTCTGACATGTGCTGAATTCAATTTTACCGTTTATTTTTTTAAAGGAAAATTTGTAAGTGTATCTGCGTGACCCATTTTTAGGGGGCGACTCTACCACAAAACTTAATGCGTGAATTAAAATGAAATTTGGTACATACATGTACCAACCAATATGTGATTCAGTGCTGATTGGTTTTTGCCGCTAGTTCTTCCAAGTTTTTACATGCAAGAATGTAATGGAACGTTTTCAGCATAGCGTGATTACTATGTCTGAAGAAGGTTCAGACGAAATTAAATAAATGGCCCATAGGAAGCCTTCAGTAGATACGCCACATCATCGAGGAAGCAGAGCAATTGAACTTTTTATTTTTCATTATTTGTGAGTGATGTATATCAAGAAGTAATGCAAGTACTCAGACAAAAGTTTGTTTGTAGAATGGTCTTAAAGGGAGAGATGCTTTTTCATTTCTGGCGTTAATCAGCTCAGACATGGTAATGTACCTTCGTTACAATCAGTATTTAAATTTGGAGTTGAATATAATACCATTTTTTCTCTTGACATTTCACCTCCCCTTCCACCACTCAGTTGTTACAAAGAAAGCAATAATTCCATGAACTAATTTGATTTCAAACGCCCCCAAACAACAAGAAAATGTTCCAGAAGAAAATTGCCGGCTACGCGGTGATTAAACGGTATTCCGTTTTTGCAAAAGGAAAAAAAAAGCCTTTACAGCAAATTTATTTGTATAATTTCATTGCGTGAAAAAAAAAAGAAATAATCCTAAATATAGTTTAAAAAAACTAAAAAATACGCTTTTAGAGTAAATCAAATTCAAAAGAAGATTTTGAAAACTGTTGAATATCCGCTAAGTTTACATGCACTTATAATATTGTAACGAGTCCGTAGCACCTTCAACTTTCTTCAAATGAGCATTCCAATCTTGAGGAAGTAACTATTAATTTATTTACAAGTATGTACACTATTTACAATAAGAGCAGAAAACAATTGCTAAACATCAGCAATTAGGCAGCAAACACTACACTGTACTCTCAACAGTAATTCAGCACCACGTATCTAACGTGAACAGTAATTAAGCAATTACAAAAGCAAAACATCGCCCAAGCGAATAGCGAATAAAACGAGTCACCAGAATCAAATCTGAAAACAACTGACTGACTTGTGTTCAAGGCCAGCTATTTATACACGGAAAGAATTCCCGACAACTTTCTAGTAATATCTGGAATATTCCAAATCATTCATAACTTTAAACAATTCATTCAAGAAAACGCTAGAAATAAAAAGAAAAACACCACTCCGAGCGAAAATGTCTTCACGCTTATTAAAGTTAGGGCAAGTGTAAAAACTACAAAGTGTTACGGGGCCGGTATACAAGTGATAAAAGTGATATCTTCAGATACTTTTGCAACATGACGTCAGATAAAACCAAAACTAATGAAAATGATGCAAGGCAGGAAAAACAACAACTATTTACAAGATTTGTAACATTGCCCCCTTCCCAAGGACTGCACGTCCCGGGCAGTACAATCCCCAGAAAGGAAGCAAGGGAAGACTTACAGATGCACACATTACATGATGACCAATCATAAACATGATAAACAATAACAATGAGAACATGAACGAAATAATAACATTGATAGAGTAATATTACAAACAATTAAAGGCAAAAGTTATTTACAAAATTTACAAACAAATTACCATGGTAGCTTTAGATTTACTTTACGAACTATGGCCATAGTATGGGGCTAGCCGATCATAATGTACAACCCTAGGTTTTGAATGTGATGACTTCTGGATCCTCACTACGACGTCGTTCAGCCGGTGAAGGACTGTGTAGGGTCCATCCCAATGCGACTGCAATTTGGGTGACAGACCTTTACGTCGGATGGGATTCCATAGCCACACCTTGTCACCTTCTTGAAAGTCATGGCCAGTGGACCTTGTGTCGTATCGGGTCTTCATTTTCTCCGTCGCGATGTTGATTCGCTCCCGTGCGAAGTGATGAACGTCCTCCAACCGGGCCTGGAGATCCTGAACGTACTCCTCAGGCGATGAAGGCGCATCTGGAGGGAGACCGAAGACGAGATCACAAGGCAGCCGAAGCTCTCGGCCGAAGAGCATCTGTGATGGGGAATATCCGGTGGTCTCGTGGACAGCACTGCGGTAGGCCAGCAGGAACAGAGGAAGTTTCTTGTCCCAATCCTGTTGATTTTTGGAGACCATAAGCGAGAGATTATTAAGGATTGTCCTGTTGAATCTCTCCACCATGCCGTCCGATTGTGGGTGTAGTGGTGTCGTTCGAGTTTTCTCAATTTTGAGGATTTTACATAGGCCCTTAAACACAGCAGAGATGAAGTTTCTCCCCTGATCGGAGTGGATCTGCAAAGGTGTCCCATATCTCGAGATCCAATGCTGGACTAGAGTCTCTGCTACAGTGGTAGCTTCTTGATCCGGAATGGAATATGCTTCGGGCCATTTGGTGAAATAGTCAACGGAAACGAGGATGTATTTGTTCCCATCAGTAGTTTTCGGTAGAGGACCAAGAATGTCGATCCCGATTCGTTCGAAAGGAGCTCCTACGTTGTAAAGATGTAGCTTCCCGCGGCTTCTTCTCTTCGGTCCTTTACGGGCAGCACAGGCGTCATAAGAATGACACCACTTCTCTACGTCATCCTTCGCCTTGCTCCAGAAGAAGCGTTCTCGAACCTTGCAGAGGGTTTTCAACACACCAAAATGTCCTCCAGTCGGACTACTGTGCAACTCCTTTAGAACGTCTGGAATTCTTGATCTGGGAAGGAGTAACTGCCATTTGAATGCTTTACCATCGTCAGATTCCCATTTCCGATACAGGACGCCATTTCGCAGCTGGAGAGAGTTCCATAGAGCCCAGTATCTTTTCGTTGCAGGACTGTAGATAGAAATGTCTTGCCAACTAGGTCGCCGACTGTCTTTTTCCATTAACTCTATGATAGGCTTTAGGTCTGGGTCTTCAAGCTGATCTTTTCTTACTTGGTCGTCACTCCATGGATCAGGATCTGAAGATGATGAAGTAGCAGTAACTTGACAGGCAGTAGGGATTGTCGTCCCGTACTGTTTCTCTATTCGGGAGCAATAATGGCAGTTCTCGGAACAAGGTCTTCTTGATAATGCGTCAGCATTCCCGTGTGACAAACCTTTTCGGTGCTTAATCTCGATGTCATATTCCTGGAGCCGCTGTATCCACCTGGCTACCTGGCCCTCTGGATTCTTGAAATTCAAAAGCCAAGTTAAAGAGGCATGATCGGTTCGGAGCAGGAATTTACGGCCGTAGAGGTAATGATGGAAATGTTCTACAGCTTTAACTATGGCGAGCAATTCCTTTCTCGTGACACAATAATTTCGCTCCGACTTGGATAAGCATTTGCTCCAGTAAGCGATGACATGTTCGTTACCGTCTATTTCTTGAGATAAAACAGCTCCAACGCTCTCGTGGCTCGCATCAGTGTCAAGTATGAAGGATTTTTCAGGCTGAGGATAAGAGAGAATAGGCGTTGATGTTAAAGCCTCCTTCAGCTGTAGAAATGCATCCTCGCATTCTTTGGACCATTCAAATTTTTGTTTGCTCTCCGTCAGCTTATGCAAAGGTCGTGCAATGTTGGAAAAACCCTTCACAAACTTCCTGTAGTACGTGCAGAGCCCCAGGAAACTTCGCAGCTGATGGACATTTTCGGGGCGGCTCCAATTCTTGACTGCAGATACCTTATCTGGATCTGTTCGTACACCTTCAGAAGAGATAATGTGACCAAGGTAGTTCACCTCACGGCGGAACAAATTACATTTGGACGGGCTTAACTTCAGGTTGGCTTCCTTAAGCTTTTGCAGCACCTTCCTAAGATTATCCAAATGTTCCTCAAAACTGCGTCCTATGATGATAATGTCGTCCAAGTAGACAAGACAGGATTCATAAGACAGTCCTCGTAACACTGATTCCATAAGACGCTCGAACGTGGCTGGTGCATTGCAGAGGCCGAAGGGCATCACTTTAAACTGCCACAAGCCTTGTCCGGTTGTAAACGCCGTCTTCTCTCGGTCGTCGGGGTGTATCTCCACCTGCCAGTAGCCGCTCTTTAAATCCAGGGTCGAAAACCACTTGTGTCCGGAAAGGGTGTCCAGAGTGTCATCGATCCGTGGAAGAGGGTAACTGTCCTTCTTGGTGATGTCATTCAGGCGTCGGTAATCAACACAAAATCTGGTGGAGCCGTCTTTCTTTCGGACCAAGACGATAGGGGATGCCCAAGGACTGGATGAGGGTTCGATGACGTCATTCTCCTGCATCTCTTTTACGAGGATCTCAACCTCTTCCTTCTTGGCGAACGGTAGTCGTCTTGGATGCTGCTTGATAGGGGGATGATCTCCAGTGTCAATCCTATGCTGCGTTAAATTCGTGCGACCCACATCCTCGGATGTAGATGAAAACACCTGCTTGAAGTTGTCCACCAATTTTTCCGCAGCGTATCTTTGATCCGTCGATAATGGTGCACTCCCAATTAATTTCGAAGTCAAGGACTCGGAAGACACAGTCTCGGAGGAATCAATTCTTCTGATGATGCAGTTTACGGGAGTACAAGTTGCCAACACTTCTCCTTTCTTAATATTCCTCGGTCTTTCACTTACATTGGCGACTCTCACAGGAACTGCATTCCTTGAAAGGTCCACAAGCGTAGACGCCACTAGTACTCCTTTTGGGCTATTACTCTGGTTAGGATATTCAATTAGGCCGAATTTAAAACTGTTATTTTCCTTGATGGAGCCAGGTATTAGTACTTCTGATCTAGAGGGAATCGATAAATCTGTTTGGGCTATTATTTGATGAGCGGATTTCAAGTTATTTTCGGTATTGAAAATCACTATGTCTTCCCTCATCGAGTGCAGCTCATTATTTTTAAAGTCAATAGAAAAATCAAATTTTCTCAAAAAGTCCAGTTCGAGAATGAAGGGATCTGTAATGTCAGCTACGAATGCCGTGTGATGGTAAGTGGCACTCCCGAACATTATTTCTAAGTTCACTTTTCCTTCAATCTTGATTTTGTCACCTGTCACAGTTTGAAGAGTAACGCAGGGCGGCGTCCATAAGATCTTGAGACCAAATTGATGAGCCACATCAGTCTTAATAATGGTAACGTTGGCTCCTGTGTCCACAATCATTTCGCAGGGAAACCCATTCACATATGCGTAAATGAAGAGTCCGTTGCAGCCGCCACTTCTTGAGGAAATCTGGAAGACTTTGGGATGGGGCTTATTCCAATTTGGCGACCTCCGCCCCGCGAGATTGCCATAGCTTAGTTTTCCTGAGCTGGAGAGGAAGAGGTACCCTTCCCTCTTGTTTCTTGGCGGGCTTCGCAGTTCCTTCGTACGTGGCCCTCACCGCCACATTTCCAGCACTTCAGTGGTTGTTTACTTTGGTCCTTGTGAGCCGTAATCTTCTTCAGGGTCCCCGAGAGCTCTTGGATTTGTCGCTTAATTTCCAAGAGACAAGTTGAGTTCGAATCCGGAGCACGCACTTCCACGCCCCTGATTGAATGGCGATCCTTGCGGGACGTTTGCTGTGCAGCCTCGAACTTCATTGCGTAGACCAGACCGGATTTAAGATCTTTAATGTCCGCCATCCGGAGAGCCGTCTGAATTTCTGGATTTCGCACTCCATCTATGAAGTAGTTCAGGGCCAGGCTATCGCGAACACCCGAAGGACAGTCCGAGAAGGCGAGATGGGAAAGCCTCTCAACGTCTGCTGCAAAAACTTGTAGAGTCTCTCCAGCCCTCTGGAGTCTGGATTTCAGCTGGAGTTGGCTGAATTCTTTTTGGCATGCTTCGCCAAAGCGAAGCTCCAAGGCCGATGATAAGGCATCGAAGTCGCGGTGCTTGTCCTCTGGGAAGGTCTGTAGTATGTCAGCTGCATCCCCTCTCAGCGAGGCTGCAAGGTGACAGGCTTTCGTGGAAGAGTCCCAGGAGTTTGCTTCTGCAACGATGAGGAACTGCTTCTTGTAAATATTCCACGAGGTCTTCCCGTCAAACGTGGCCAGTTTGATGGATGGACGCGAAGTTCCAGCTGCAGCTACACAGTCACTTGAGTTGTTGGAGGATGCTGATAACTTTGATTCAATTTCTTTAATTTTCTTTTCCACGTGATTTTCTACTGTGGTAATTCGATCTTCAACGCTGTCAACTTTCTCTTCTAGAGCCTCCACTTTATTTTCCATATTGGTAAATTTACTTTCCACCAAACTTTTCATTGACGTTAGATCGCGTTTAATTTCTTCAGCTAGATCCTTTTTTAATTGTTCTTGATTAGTAGCCAGCTCATTCTTTAATTGTTCTTGATTAGTAGCCAGAGTCGCCATATCATTCTTGAGGTCACTTTTAACAGCGTTGATCGCATCAAGGAGTTGTTTCAGTTGTTCATCCATTGCTCGAGTAATCACCATAAAATTCCGAATTCAAAAAGTCCTTAGGAAGAAAAGTCCAAGTTCACAGATAATTCCAAGAAAGTCCTTGAAGATGCCCCACGTTGGGCGCCAAAATTGTAACGAGTCCGTAGCACCTTCAACTTTCTTCAAATGAGCATTCCAATCTTGAGGAAGTAACTATAAATTTATTTACAAGTATGTACACTATTTACAATAAGAGCAGAAAACAATTGCTAAACATCAGCAATTAGGCAGCAAAGACTACACTGTACTCTCAACAGTAATTCAGCACCACGTATCTAACGTGAACAGTAATTAAGCAATTACAAAAGCAAAACATCGCCCAAGCGAATAGCGAATAAAACGAGTCACCAGAATCAAATCTGAAAACAACTGACTGACTTGTGTTCAAGGCCAGCTATTTATACACGGAAAGAATTCCCGACAACTTTCTAGTAATATCTGGAATATTCCAAATCATTCATAACTTTAAACAATTCATTCAAGAAAACGCTAGAAATAAAAAGAAAAACACCACTCCGAGCGAAAATGTCTTCACGCTTATTAAAGTTAGGGCAAGTGTAAAAACTACAAAGTGTTACGGGGCCGGTATACAAGTGATAAAAGTGATATCTTCAGATACTTTTGCAACATGACGTCAGATAAAACCAAAACTAATGAAAATGATGCAAGGCAGGAAAAACAACAACTATTTACAAGATTTGTAACAATATGCATTCTGTGGACGATCGATGCCCAACTCAGAACTAATCTGCCGTGGGCAGGTAAACGGCAGTATCTGCAAAAATAACTTTTCGAGATATTTGAAGAAACGCGTTTTTGATTTCCCACAAAGATCAATAAAACATTGAACTTCGAACATAGACGATACTATTTGTTTATACCGATATATTTTTTGGGAAATCGATTGAATTTTGATTTCGCAAGCACAGAAAGCGGTAATGCAGATACTGCCGTTTACCTGCCCTTTTCACTCTAATTGTCATGCGGAATTGACTGGCAGTCGGCAGTAACTGCAAAGTATGCTACTAAATGTCCAGTATTTACATATTCGACAACTTGCGGAGTAGATATGTTTTTACGAAATATATTATTGCATTGTGAATGATATGTTTTATTTAAAAATATTCATAAATACTGTGTATCCACTTGATATAGATTTAATATAAAAAAACGCGAAATATAATTAAAAAATATAATGAAACTGTATTGCATTATGCAAAATATGAAGCAAAACTTGATGATTCTTCAGCCATTTTTACTTATTGTGATCACAAAGAAAATTTCACTCAAAATTTGGTCTAAATTTTGATTTTGCTCACCCCCGAATGAATGTTGAGTAGTTTTTTCGACCTATCAGTACGTGCATACAAGTATATACTTCTAACATATAAACAGCCGAACTATCCTTTTCGACCATGCCCCAGATAATTACGACGAGTTTTCTCGTGGCGTCTGTATATACATATGTAGATGCGTATGTATGCATGTTTGTATGTATGTGCGTATGTATGTTTGTATGTATGTGTGTATTGCATGTATGCATGTATGTTGCATAACTGAAAAACTATGTACCGTAGAAGCTTCTAGTTTGGTATATAGGCTCTGAGGGTGATCTAGTTGCGTGCCTCCCCTTGTGGTTGCATTCGAATGTTCCCAAGGGGGTCTCTTTTAACCCTTAGTGGGGTAAATCAATGTTAATTTCAATGCAGATTGAGTCATATGATTTGGTGCAACCACTTGGCGATACATCGCCAAGTGTTTTCCGCCAAGTTAGCGACAAAATTTGGCGAAAAAAATGATTTTTTTTTATTTGGATTCAATTTGGCGCTATTGGGCATATTTTGCGAAAAATTCACTGAATCATGTTAAAATCGGCGATATTTAGAAAATAAATCATTGTAAAACATTATTTTGCATTGGTTCGTGACAAACTGGGGGTGTAATGTTTGAATTGTTATCTTGCTCACTCTAATGCACTATTTTAACACTTGAGGCATTTATTGTGGAATTTAAACGTAAAAGGAAGTAGTGTAGCGTTCACACCAGTTGTTTTTAAATTACTACAAATCAGTTAATGCTTTGTACTTTGCATCAAAACAAGAAATCACTTTGAGAAAAAGAGCTCTTTAAATGCTTGTTGTGTTGACGATTTTTCCTAGGGATTAAACTGCAAAAATTATCGTCTGTTAGTATGAAAGCAACTGTAATTAAAAGAAAACAAAACAATGTAAATAAAATCATTTCATTGCTGCATTTTTGTTTGTCGTCTGCGAAGTTTGGCTTGTGTATTTTTGAAATCGTGAAAAATATTGCCTGCTAGTGGAGAGAAACTTTATTTGAAAGAAAAAACTCTGGTATGGACCCCAAATTACTTCCTTTTACGTGTAAATTTCTTAGTAGATGCCTTAAGTGTTAAAATAGTACTTGGAATGAGCAAGATAACAATTCAAACATTTACGTCCCTAATGTGCCACGAAATAGTGCAAAAAATGATTTACGACGATTCATTTTCTAAATATTGCCGATTTTAGCATCATTCAGTGGATGTTTCGCAAAATACCGCCAATAGCCCTAAACTGAACCCAAACTCATAAAATAATTTTTTCGCCAAATTTGTCGCCAATTTGGCGATATGTCACCAAGTTGGCGACAAGCACTTGGCGACCAAAAGCTTGGCGATATATCGCCAAGTGGTAACGCCAATTTATGGGTCATTCCATGTGAAATCAACAAGCCTCAAAACTTGACCCTCACCAATTTCAAAAAATATTATAGGGTTGATTACCTCTATCAAGTGATACAAAAAACTGATTTTTAAAATTTTTTTCAGCTGTTAGTTTTTTGTGTGAGACCGCTTAAAAAACGCAAAAAATGGAAAAAAGTGAAATTTTGAACATACAAAGATTCAATTTTCTCAGCTTCTATTGCAGCTAGAGTCTTTTGTTATATGTCATTGTAAAGCTCTTTAAACAAGCTTTCAAATGATATATAATTTGACAAGGTTTCGTGATGTTAATATTTTAAGGTCACGAAAAGCATTATTTGACCTTGAATATTTCAAAAAGTGCATTTTTTTAAAATCTGAAAAAAATATATATATTACTTCCTAATGTAGTGTATATGTGGTAAAATTTGCAGAATGGGACAGCAATGGGATCTGGATGAAAAATGGAATCAACTTTTTACACTCTTACCACTTTATTGCAATGCCTATGGCTCCTAAGGATATATGGGTCATTCTACGCTATTTGAATTCAGACGGCCAATGGAAAAACTTCATGTAAAACTGATTTTATTAATGTTTTTGTATGCAGAAGCATTACAGACTATTATCTTTTATATGGACCACCCAATTAATTCACTGCAATTATTTTATTTTAGCATTTACAGCCGAAAATAGTCATAAATGTATACTCCCCTGGCCTGTCCAAATACTAGTTTTTATACAAACATGTTCGACGCTCAATTTTTGCTAACGTGGCATAATGTTTTTTGCCATAATCATACACTTACATTAACAGAGAAACATATTTCATCAGCAAACATTGACAAAATATTTATTATTATTAAAAAAAAAATACACTTTTCAACGGGCCATATCAACAGTGTCACCTCCACCTGGCGAACTTCAAAGACTGAAATTTAGCATAAAAAATGCATAAGAATGATGTTGATTGCGAATAACCAGTGTAATGCTGAGTAAACTTAAAAGCAAGCTAAGAGGTTTTAAAAAAATTCGAATATTATTGCATCGGTTCTTGTTGAAAGTGTCTCAAAGCTTACTGCGCCAGTCGCTGTAGTATCTCCCCTGGTAAGTATAACTTTTGATATTTCATCGTTAAATAAGTATGCGTATGTACAATGTAATGCTTATTGTGTGCAGACATCACGGTTTACTTGAAGTTCTGGTGACAAAAACGCGTGATGCTGTTTTTATAGGTAATGTGTGATTTTGTCACTTCTCTGGCGTCACCCCCCTGGCATTTTTGTTCAAAAAAGGGTAAATATACATTAAAACTGTGTTATAAGAATAATTAATTTCATTTTTAATCCTAATTGCCCCTGTGAAAGTAATTTGAATGAACGTAAATAATGCGGAAAGTATTTTTATTTGGGATCTGCGGTGCGACTTGTATGCAACATGTCGCATTTTCAGGATTAATTTTTTTCATTTTATTACAACGTGAAATTTTTTTTTGAATACAGGTCTTATAGAAATGAGTCCAGACAATGATTTTGCACCGAAAAATAAGTGAAATAATTGTAAATCAAGCCAGAATTCCGCCAATAGTGTCACTCCCCTGGCAACGCATTTTCCCCTGGTATCGATAAACCCCAAAAAATTGAAATTTCGTCTGGCCCTTAACACTACAATCATAAAAATAGCGGTTACTAGTTATATAATGAGTGTGAAATTGAACAGATTATTTTTTCTTTGGGGACACAAAAAACGCATTGATCGTAGAATCACCCATATAATACAGAAATATTGCAAACTGCGAAATGTTATTTACAAGTGACGGTAGGCTTATTCCACGTCTTGTTTTGAGAGGTTATAAATCATTCCTTTTCCGTTTCTACTAGGGTCTACTTTCGAAATAATAGCACTTATGGGCACATTGACAACATTTTCAAAGTCTGGATAGTAGATAGAATTTGAGGTTCCATGAGGTTGCAACAGCTTGATTTTCTTCATCTGTGTCTAAGACGCACCTTAGCCACCAATATCCATTATACCTGCAGATCAAGAATCCAACCATTTCTGGGCAATCCAGATCGCCTTTGACAGTTGTAGCACGTTCGATCCTTATAGTGTTGAAAATGAATATGCATTCACTTGCATCTGATTCCTGTTTAATGGCATTACACAATGAAGACTAAGTGCCTGGTGTTGTTCTTGCCATCATTTTTCTGAATTTCAAAGCCTCTGCTTCCTGTTTATAATGTTCAATTGTGCAATATTGAAAATGAATTGATTTGATATGAAAGAAGAGGCTTTGAAATCCAGAAAAATGATGGCAAGAACAACACCAGGTACTCAGAGTCTTTATTGTGTAATGCCATTAAACAGGAATCAGATGCAAGTGAATGGTTGGTTGGTTGGTTGTTTTGGGTTTTCTGGCACAAGAGCCTTTATAGGCTATACTGCGCCAAACGATGACAACCCATAAAGCATATAAGATTTTAAAAACATTTTTAAAACAGACATATAAATGATGTTTAAAATCTTAACTGATGAAGAAGACAAAAAGACATATTTTTAAGTAAATTCAGAAATAAATAACTAAAACAAGGACAGAATACACAAGACAAAGATAAAACCACTAAATTAGATACATAAAACCAATTTCATTTAAAAAGGGGAACAAATTAGGATGAGGTGTATCCCCAAGTAATTCGGTCAAAGAAGGATAAAAATTATTAAAATGTTTAAAACGAGTTCGGTTAAAATTTGGGCATTTACACAGGATATGAAACACTGTCTGGTTGATATTGCAATTAATACACATAGGCGCTGGTTCGCGACAAAGAAGGTGTTTGTGTGTGAACCTGGTATGGCCGATGCGAAGACGGGCTATGACGACTTGTTTCCTTCGCTTGATATCAAAGGATTTGAAACCTTTTGTGAAGGGCTGGATAGAGTGCAATTTGTTTTGCACCTCTCCATCCCAGTCACGCTGCCAATTGATGTTAAGACAATCTTTTATGCATTTTTTTATGTCGTCAAAGGGAACCAGGTCTTCGCCATGGACACTTGCAGCCTTAGCAGCTGTATCTGCTGCTTCATTGCCAGCAATACCAACATGACCAGGTATCCAACAGAAGATAAGTTTAAAATTATTTTGTTTTAGGCTATGGTATAACTGAAAAGATTGAACGACAAAAGGGTGACTAGTGTTGCTGCAGTTTGAAAGAGCATCCAGAGAACTTTTCGAATCTGTGTAAATTATCCACTTTTTGTGATTTGATTGGGCTATTGTTTGGAGAGAGGTGGCTATGGCTTTGATTTCAGAGGTAAAGACTGAGCACGAAGTATTCAGTTGTTGTGAAATAGTATTACCATCAATTACTGCCGCGAAGCCAACGCGATTATTTAATTTAGACCCGTCAGTAAAGATTTCTTTATATGAGGAATATTTTTGTTTTACTTCAGAGTAGATTTGTTGGTATACCAAGTCTGCAGTAGTATCTTTTTGAAAATTACAGAAATCATAAATAAAAGTAATGTTACTTTTGTTCCAAGGTTCAATAATTTCTGCTTTATCGGGTAAATCAAAATCAGGAAGCTGCAGGCTGCTGATCGCCTGTCGCATTCGAATCCCAAATGTTGGGGTGAGCGAAGGACGGCGCAGAAATAAGTCAGTATATGATGGATGGAAGATATGTAAATGCAAAGGATGGTTTTGGTTTGGCTTAATTTTAAAATAAAAATCTAGAGAAAGCTTTAGACGTCTATAGTGCAGAGAAGGTTCATGTGCTAAGATATGTAAGCTTTGAATAGGGGAGGTTCTGAATGCCCCTGTGCAGATGCGCAGTGCGAGATTATGTATTGGAGCTAGGATCTTTAAATAACTTTTAGCTGCAGAGCCATAAATTTGACAACCATAATCAATTTTTGAGCGTATCAGAGCCCTGTAAATTCTTAGCATGGACTCTTTATCGGCACCCCAAGAAGTGTTTGCTAAGACTTTAAGAATATTCAGTTTCAATGAGCATTTTTTTCTTAATTCTCGTAGGTGTGGCAAAAATTTAAGTTTATTGTCGAGTATGATTCCAAGAAATTTTCCTTCAGTTTTTACAGATATTGGTTGGTTGTTAATAAGAAGTTCCGGATCAGGATGAAGACCTCTTTTACGGCAGAAATGGATACAGAAAGTTTTTTGGGGGGAGAATGTAAAACCGTTCTCCTCCGCCCATTGAGAGACTTTATTGATAGCTATTTGAAGCTGTCTTTCAATGATACTCATGTTCGATGACGAAAAAGATATTTGGAAATCATCAACGAACATAGTACCTTTGACAGCGGGAGGCAATTGTTCGTGTAAGCTGTTGATTGCTATAATGAAAAGAGTAACGCTCAACACACTTCCTTGGGGTACACCTTCTTCTTGGATGAAGGCATCCGACAAGACAGATTTGACTCGTACACGAAAAGATCGATGTTTAAGAAAATTGGAGATAAAAATTGGCAGGTTACCTCGCAACCCATACTCGTGCAGAGTTTTGAGGATCCCATATCTCCAGGTACGGTCATATGCCTTTTCAATGTCGAAGAATACGCTCACGAGATGTTTTCGTTTAAAAAATGCTTCTCTAATTGATGTTTCAAGAAGCAGCAAGTTGTCAATTGTGCTGCTGTCGCGCCTGAATCCACTCTGAAAGGGAGATAGGAGATGATTGGCCTCCAGAATGAAAGTCAGTCTGGCGTTAACCATCCGCTCCATCAATTTACAGAGGCAACTTGTTAGAGCTATAGGTCTATAGCTTTCGGGTTGATTGGGTGGTTTGCTCGGTTTCAGTAATGGTATTATTGTTGCTTGAGTCCAGATTGTTGGAAAACTATGTTCATTCCAAATTCTATTAAAAAGATGTAGTATATTAGCTAAAGAAGTTTTACTTAAATTTTTCAACATGCTGTTATGTATTTTGTCCGGCCCAGGTGAAGTATTGCGAGTTTTTTTCAACGCTGCAACAAGTTCTTTAAAAGTAAAATTTTGATTGTATGAGTCTAAAATGTTTGAGTTAAAATTAAGGGTTTTTCGTTCCTTAAGGGATTTAAAAGCTAAAAATTTTGAGCTATAATTGACTGCACTGGAGACTTCTGCCAAATGAGTCCCCAAGCAGTCGGCCACCTCTTTGAGGTCAGATATTGTTTGCCCATTTTTCTCTAGTATGGGAGCACAAGATGTTTGATAATTGCCAACGATTTTTTTAATTTTGCCCCAAACGGTCTTGGATGGGGTGGACGTCGTGATTGTGCTGACATATGTTTGCCACGAGTCCCGCTGGCTTTTTCGCCGAATCCTCCGAGCTTCAGCACGAGCTCTCTTCAGTGCCACAAGATTTTGCGTGGTCGGATAGCGACGAAATGTGCTCCATGCTTTCTTTTGTCTTTTAAAAGCTGCCTGACAATCAGAATTCCACCAAGGTTTAGGAAATTTAATTCTGCCCTTAGTGGTTCTTGGAATAGCAGCATTCGCTGCATTCAAAATAGTGTCGGTTACTCGTCTTACCGCTTCATCGATGTCCGTGTCATTCACAACTTCGAATGTTATTTCTGCCAATTGGGTAAATGTTGCCCAATCGGCTCGATCAAGGCGGAAACGGGATTGCTGCTGCTGTTGATAGCTGCAGCGTCCAGTAAATGTTATCTTGATCGGAAAGTGGCCACTGGTGTAGGGTCCAAATTCAACATGGAAATCCCAAAGTGGCAGAAGAGAAGGTGAGCATACTGCGAGATCGATGGCATGGTAAGTCTGCGTCGGAAGATGGAAATAAGTATTTTCACCATTATTAAGAACGCATAGATCATTGTCACTGATAGAATTTTCAATTATCAATCCTCTACTGTTAGTGTCTGGACTCCCCCAGAGAGGATTGTGGCCATTGAAATCCCCCAAGATGAGAAATGGGGGTGGGAGTTGATCAATCAATGTCTGCAATTCCACGCTTCTCAAGTCATAAGAGGGTGGAATGTACACAGAGCACACTGTGACCAGAGAGTGAAGGTGAACACGCGCAGCTACTGCCTGGAGGGACGTGTTGATATTGAGCTGGCTAGATGCATAATCATTAGAGATTAGCAATGCCACTCCACCACAACGACGGTCTCCTGTCAAGCAGTCCTTGCGGTATATTTCAAAACCTTTCAACCTCGGTCTATCAGTAGGTGACAAGAATGTCTCTTGTAGACAGAAAATGGCCGGTTGGTGATATTCGACAAGATCTTTGACGTCCGTGACATTATGCGAGTAACTTTGACAATTCCAAGAAAGAATGCTCAGGGCCATGGAAGGAAAAAGGAGAGAAAACGGCCAAAGGAAAGAAGAGCAGTTCATGAGGCATGAGCATCCGTCCATCCTTCATCTTCGGATGGCGGAAGTTCTTCGAATTGAACATCTTCAACTTCATCGTGAGGGGAAACAACCTTCTCATGAGAAGTTTTAATTAGTTTTGAAAACCTGTTAGGGAGCAAGAAGTCCTCTTTTTTGAAATTAAAGTTTCTTGGAGGCCTCTGTTTAGTGGTAGCTCCAATTTTAGCTCGCGCTTGTATAATTTTCTTCTTCTTTTCAGTACATTTCTTAGCATTTTGTGTAATTTGAATATTTGACAAAAGTGATTCAGCAGTTTTTGTATTTATCATTTGTGTTTCTTTGTTTTCATTTAGTTTTTTCGGGGGAGATTTTGTGCTATCGGTTTGTTTACTTTGAAGTTTGGCTTTGCTAGTTTGCTTATCATTAGTTAAAGTTTCTGTTTCTGTTTGTGTGCTGGAAGTTTTAAATACTTTTCTTACAGCAGCGGCATAAGATAGTCCTGTAGCTGGAGTGCGAGAATCAACGATTTTTCTTGCCTCTGGGTATGGTATGTTTTGTGTCGTTTTTACTACTTGAATTTCTTTCTCAAGGATCCATTTAGCGCATCTTCTAGAGTAAGAAGGATGATCTCCCTTGCAGTTGGCACATTTGAATTCCTTCGTGCATTCATTGCTATCGTGGCCGGGCTCTGCACATCTGGCACAAGTAGCTGTACCACGGCATGATAGCTTGAAATGCCCGTAACGCTGGCATTTAAAGCAACGTAGAGGATTTGGAATGTATGGCCGAACTGGACAAGAGAGATAGCCAGCTTTGACGCGTGATGGGAGGTCAGGGGTACTAAACGTTAATATGACATGTTTAGTTGGTAGTGTTTCCCCGTTACGTTTAATAGTAATTCTTTTGACTCCACTTACGTGCTGGTCTTTCATTTCATCCAAGATCTCTTTTTCCTGAGTATATAGAAGATCAGGCTCTGAGATAATGCCTCGAGAAAAATTCAAAGAGGAGTGTTCTGTGATGGTTACTAGATAGGATCCTATTTGACTTATGTTCATTAATGGTTTAATCTGTTTCTGATTCTGAATTTCGAGAAGAAGTTCACCACTGCGTAATTTTTTGACTGATTTGAATTCACCAATTTGATTTATTAGGGATTTATTTATGATAAATGGAGAGACTTTCATTAAATTTAAGGCAGGGTCAGCGCGTTTTATAACAAAAAATTTTGCATTACTAGATATCTGACGCTCCCCTCTAGGGGGAGAAATGTTTTTAATATTTGAATCCATGAGCGGACCGGAGAACTGGGGGGAAAAACGGGGTCGAGCCCCTGCGTAGCCCCCCTACACAGGGGTAAGGCTGCATACGACAGGGTTCGCCAGCTAGCCCTGAAGTCGACCGCTTGGCCCCGGTACCATGCAGCCATCGGCACGGTCGTTGAACCTTGGCTTGGGTTTTGTTCCGAAATTTGGTAAGTGTGATGAGGGAAGGAGGGAGAAAAAATCCCTACCCGCCGAACTTCGGTTTGAGCAACTGGGGGGTCACTACTCCGCCCAAGAGCTCGCCCCAAACACACCACACCGCAAGCCCCCCCACCACGGCAAGGTAAACGGACAACGGGGGGGCCTTTGTCTTTGTATTTGTTTTCTTATTAGTGTTTTTCACGTATTTCTAAATTTTTCTTTAATTATTCAATTTGGCTGTAATTCAAAATTAAAAACTTCGTTTGTGTTTACTTTCGGCAAACCCTTTAAAATTCCAGAGGTTTTATGGCCTTTACTTCTCAAAAAGCTTTATATTTGAGGCACTTTTACCCTCTCAAACAAAAGTCTGGCGCAGTATAGCCTGTATGGGCTCTTGCGCCAATAAATCCAACCAAACCAACCAACCAACCGGAACGATTATTTTAAAAATAATAAAGTGTAATAAAGTAATTATCGCTCTTAATACAAGTAAAGCATTAATACTTTGTGGCCCAATTGTATTTGGAGTGATAACAATTTCATTTTTTTTTTCTAGAAATTATCTAAGCGCCAAAAACACAGTCCCCTGACTGTCCCAATCCCACAGTCTAAATGTTAAAGATAGTATTTCAAAAAACCTATTAACACTACATAAATTTGGCAATTAATATCTAAAAATAGAATAATGAAGCTATATTTTTCTTATGAAATACGGTATAATTATGTATTTTTAAAACTTAAAATTGTCATGTAAATTCTGTCCGGAGTTTTTTCGAACAGTCCCCTGCAACAAATTCAAAGCTGCAATACGAAAAATCTATAACTTTTTCAAATTCTTTTGGGCATGAAGTTTAAAGTAATCAGTGTGAATTTGCCGAAATCGCCGAGAACGGTGTTGAAACGCTACTTTTCTTAGTTTTAGAGCCACATTTGTGATGAAAGTATGCATCAGGGTCTTAGCGAAAACAGTCCTCTGGGAAGTGATTTTATTAATGTTAATTAATTTAATTAAAAAACTTAGTTATTATGTCCACGATTTGTGCCTAAATGTATAGGCAGTCTCGTAACTAACTATATTCCAATAGTTTTGCAGATATTACGCAACAAAGCGAAACATCACAGTCTTCTGGCAAGGTCCCCTATGTATTTACACCAGTTATACCAGGCAGGGTACTTACCCCCTATCATGATTTATTAGAAAAACACAAGCTTCAATTGGCCCTCTTTCAAACCAAAGTAATATATTTATTTTCTGAGCAATAGTATTATAATTATACGAACTTTTCAAAAAACCGTACCCGGACAGATTTCGTGTGAAAAATGACGAATTTACAGAGAATCGCCCATATACCAGTTCAAAGAGAACATCCCTGGTTCCTGTTAAAAAACTAACCACATTTTGTATTCCAAAAAAAAAAATGGCAGTTCCTTCTCATTATTTTTTTATTGTTGTTGGAGGCAAATTTTACTGGTCTAAGACCAGCAGTAATTTTGAGCGCTGGTTACTACTAAAAATATTTTTGATTCCGACAAAAAGGAATTTACTACACATAAAGAGCTCTCAAAGAGCAAGTATTTTATAATGAATCAGACTGAGATATAGACAGATTGAGTGTCAAGCACGCGATATGATACATTTTGCACCACAATTGAAAATACAATGATTTTGGTAAAAAATATTTCATAGCATTTACTCATTTTTTTTTACCCAAAGTAGCTACCATCTTTTTCGTACCATAGTACCTATGACCTAATTTTACTTTTATTCACTAAATACCCCAAAGTTCAATTTGTAGATCCACGGTTTACTATATTTGGAATATTAAGTTTTCAAATTATTTCAAATAAACTGCAATATGATTTAAAGATTATTTGTTCTCCAGTCTTCTTCAGAATACTTTGGACATTTCAGTCGGAACCCAGGGTCTTGGACCAGACCTGGTTTGTATTCGCAGCTGCTCTCGACAGCCCTCATTAATATGTGATACTGAAATGTAGTTGCACACAAATGCATTCATGCTTCTGGCTTAGTAGCCATAACTTTTATTCTGTATTGGTTTTATGTTGTATTTTTTAATCAAAATAATACATATAGAAATACAGTTGCATTTTACAAATAAGTCAATTATAAATTTCCTAAAAATTTCATAACCTTGAACAATATTAACTTATACAGCAATTCGGTGTTGGCCGAGTACGAAGTACTCTGAAAATTGGTAGGCAGAGTGCTGAGTATTTATGGAGTACTTGGTACAACACTTATCAGGTCCCTCAAAGAATATGTGGGCAGGGCAAATTAAATCGAAAAACAAAAAGCATGCTCACATATAGATACATTGAGTTCATAAAGCCTGTTGTTTCGGAACAATTATCTTCTTCAATGCCTTTAAATGAAAAGCTTGTGTTCTACAAATTATCATTTCCAAATTAGCAGAATTTTAAGTAAACAGTTTTTAAATGGTTGAATTCAAAAATTACAGGTCTAGTTTGATTAAAAATTCAAAAAGGAAAACAAATTTTTTCATGTAGAAAAACAGCAGCTGTGAATGTCTAATTCAAGGAATGAAAGACATATCTACAAATTTTGTATAAAACAACAAACCTTGCATTTTCTGTCGTGTGGGCAGACAAAATCGAGTACATGTGTACAAATAAACTCCATTTTCGAACATATACTTCCAGTGCTCCTCGTCCCGTCCCAAGACTATCTCGGACTTGCCTTTCTTCTTTTGTGTAACGGTCCCGCTGCACTTTCCATTTTTGCTCAGCGTCAGGACTTGGAAAAAATTAAATTTTATTACCATTGATTGTTGACTGATTACATGTAAACGCATTGCTTATAACTATTCAAATCCAGCGAAGAAAAAATGTTCGACTTACCGTTGACACGGAATTTGGAGCCGATCGCATGCCACAGGCTTTTTTTTATAGTCACGTCTTTAAAGTCTTGTCTTTTTTTGTCGTACAAGCAAGGATATTTCCTCACTTCTTCCAGAAACAATTTTAAATTAAACTTCACGTAGCTGGTCGCCATTGCTAAAATGTTTACAATTTGAAGACAAGCTCCTATTGGCTACTACGAAGCGGAATCCGCTGCCAGAAACAGAAAAAGTTAAAAATGCTTCAACTCTTGATTCTGTCGCGTTTCCGCCGATCGGAAACGGAAACAACCGGAAGTGCGAAGATCTTTCTGTTTCCGTTGTCCGTTTCCGACGACTTTCCGGTGATGTGGAGTCACGGCTTTCCGGTTACCACGGAAAGCTTTCCTGATCATCTTTCAGCGTCGCGCACAGCTACAACCGGGAGAGACTGACAGAATATATACGAATTAAATTGGACATGCAAACCAAATGGAATGCAGGCATCATAGGCCAATCACTTTCTGGAAAACGCACTGAAAATCAGCACAGAGAGCAGGCGCTCAAAACAAAACGTGGCGACTGCAAAGTCACCCTTTGAAACAGACAAAAAAAAAAAAAAAAAAAACTTCTAGGAGTGGACAGAAGGTAAGGCCTTATGCGACAGGTGGTTGCGGGGGACAACATTGAGGCCAGCGTAACAAAACCCCCAGACCCACCCTAAGATCTCAAAGTAACCTCTGAACGGGCAGAGAGAATGTCCAACGTGGAAAAGTTCTACGTAAGCAAGTTACAAGACATGGCCGAAATGGAGAAACCGCAAAAAGAATGGCATGGAGTGGCAAGAAGTAAATGGGCATAATGAGACAGTGACATATCATGCTGTATGTGTATACAAAGTGGTATGAAACATTTACAAGGTGTATTCAGGTAAAACATTAAAAACAATTCAGCATGACAGACAGTGGTAAGCAACATAACATTGGTCACTATGTGGCAACCCTTAATTCTACACACATATAACATTGCCTGAGAGACATGTATCACAGAAACTGCAGGACAGAAGGTCCCTGTTTTGATTACACTCAAAATGCATTGGGTTAAAAGTGCAAATACTTAAAGATACAGGCAAAACATTAGTGGTGGCCAACCACGTAATGCAACACATAACTGCAATTAATACACATGAAGTGAGAGACTTAAATGGGTACTCAACAATACAGAGGTAAATGTCACTTTAAAAAAATGCATGTATGTTATGTAACCAAAAAGAAAACATGTACACATGAACAAAATTTAAGTAAGGATCCTTGTAAAAAAAAAAAAAAAGAAAAAAAAGAAAAAAAAAAAACAAATACAAAACAATACTCGATGCACGCAGTTGGGAAAGGCGTAGTTGTAGAAAAATTCCTGGGTAATGATGGATGGGAAAAGTGTTCGTGTTGCACAAAGGAAGTCAGTCACCAGCAGGCTGCTCGACCCTTAGATCATTTAGACATAGAAAAGACAAGTAGGCGTGGTAGTTGAGGCAGGGATCTTCGCGGGGGAACCACGTGACTGAGACGTCCACAGAAGAGCGTTTCGTACTGCTGTATTGATTCTCGTAGAGATTTTAAGAGTCGTCAATTTTAAGTTATTACCTTATGCCAGAAATGTTTTGGCACAATTATTTTCCATCCTTTGCAAGTGTATAGTTTATAAATTAATGGACACGTGTTTTTTTTTTTTAATTTATGCTACAAATTACTGAGTTATGCCGATTTAAAAATGGTCCTAGAGGTTGCGCTCCTTTAGAAAGAGAGTCGATTTCAGCCCGTTTTCGAAACAATGTAAATTCCAGTTTTGCAGTTTTGTTCTTTGCAACGAATGGAAATTACTTTTTTTTTTTCTTTTTGCAATGTAAGCTAGTATTATTTCTAATTTATTCATTATTTCATGCCTTCAAAAAATGAATACAATACTAAGTTTGTAAAAATTATGTTAGCAGTTTTAAATGTATAATGTGTTTCAAACTATTTTTAGCCTATTGCCCCCGTTCAAGTCAGGAAACGGAAAAAGGGTCTTTCAAAACTTGTTTTGCAATTTTTTTCAAGTTTGCGTTTTTTAATCTAATTTATATTTTTATTTTTTCCAAAATAGATCGAACGCAGAAAAATTAAGAAAATTTTAGAAATTCTGAACACATTTCAAATATTTTTTTTCCCGAAATGGGAAAAGTCTTTAATCAAAACCAAAATGCAATTGCACATAGACTTCACAGGTTAGAGATTCGCCGATTTTAGTGAAGTTCATTCAAAGCGCAAATAATTTTGGTGTGCTTAATTGTGTTGCGCTGTGTCATTATGTCTTCTAAAATTATTCAGCACTTGTGATTATTAAGGGGAAAAAATGTTTTAGTAATAAAATTAATTGCAACACAAGATTCGAAAGAATTTTTTTCATTTTTCAATCATTGATTTTTAAATAAAACTTTTCGTACACTTGCTGCGTACTCGTGGGGTAGACTTGGATGCGTTAATATTATTTACAAAGTGGTGCATTCTTATATTTAAATATTTTTTAGCGACTGATTTTATAAATTTATATTTGTGATTTTCATCTGCTTCAAATTCTAATATATGAGTATCTAGATGTTTAAAAATGCGAGTACAATCTATCTTTCTTAAAGTTAGCAAAACCATTTTCTGCAACAAATTTGGTTTATTAATGCCATGAATTTTGGTTATTTCTCTGAAGATAGTCTCTGCTTTTTTACAAATGTAGATTGTATCTTCAGAGGGTTTAGTCAATCGATATTTCGTGTCATTGTCGGTGTCAGGCAAATAATTTTTTGCCTGTGTTAATCTTGATAACCAAGATGAGGAATTCAACTCATCTTCGCAAGTTGAACACAATACGTTTTTTAATTTTCGTACGACATATCCAGCTATGTGCCCTACCACGTTCTGTACGTATGGACTCAAATGCTCTAAGTTGTGTACATCGGACAAATCCTGCGCAACAGTGTCGGTATCTTCTACTTCATTCACAAATCTTAATTGCCCTGTACTTAAGATTCTAACGTCCTCTAACGGAAGAGCGTTTGCATATTTTGATCCACTTGCTTTGATTTTTATGCACAAAGGTATTATGCACAAAGGTATCTTATTCACAAAAATAGCTTTTCCATCCCTTTTAGTTGATTAAGTCTTTTTAGTAAAAAACTTCTTTAATAATTAACTTGAAAGGCCCTTTTTTGTTTCCTTCTCAAAAGTTGATTTTATTATATTTAAAATAAAAATGTAACAAATGAGAATAGTTGCATATCTGTGAAACGAAAATCCTCCTTTTCTTCCTCTTTCATTACAATTATGCGCACAGCAATACACCATGTTAAGCAATGGAAGAACTGGAATGACCGAAGATACGTGCCCTAGGTAGGAAGAAAACTCAAATCCAAAAGGCTCAACCACGTGGTACAAGACGGCAAATTTCTTTCATGTTCTCCCCTTCCCGTCAAACCTGTCACCCTTATCCCTGCTTCAGAGCATACAATAGCGACTGAATGGAATGGCTTGTCTATGTCTTAATGGTCTAAGGCTCGACCAGCACGGCTGCAAAACAGCTCCAGGAAAGGTAGACGTCAGCTCACATCAGGGATGCAGGGATCGCTCCAGACGATGGTACCCAGCCACGGCGACACTGGAGGTGATCAGGCTACAGCTCGTCTTAAGGGGTCACCAGTCGAGGCTCCAGGTGGCGAAGGAGATCTGACGTCAGGCACTCCTGGAGGAGGTCTCGCAAACGCCAGGGCAACAACAGTCTTTACGTATGATGGTTTGAGCTTGTTTGATGATTTTAGATATACTGAGTCTCCCTCTTGAAAATTACGGAGTTTGGCTCTGCGAGCCTGCCTCGAGTTCTGCTGTTCCTTTCTCCTATATGCCTTGTCGTAAATTACTTTCAGGTCAGTATTTTATGGAGCACAGATGTGCTGTGTTTAGTGAGAAGTCAATATTTGCATCTATTGTGTCGGTTAACAATGAAAGGTTTCGCCCAAAGTGTAAGACATTGTGTGAGGTTTCCGTAGTCGAATGCAGGGTCGCGTTGTAGAGCGCTTTGTGTACTGCCAGTGCGTACTTGAAGGTCTTGTTCTGTGCCATTAGAGCGTGTACTGAGGCCTTCATAGAGAAGGAGTTAGATATAGGAGCATTTAGATAGTATTTCCTTTCGATTGGACGAACAGGTGTGTCTCAGGTGGATACGAAAAGTCTGCAGGAACGTACAAAAGATCTCCACAGCGAACTGCGGGCCTAGGTCGGAGAGCACCATCTCCGCTCTTCCAAAGGTTGTGATATACTGCAAAATTTTCTTTATTACGCAGTTAGCGGTGGTGTTTTCCAAGATGTATAACTCGATGTGGCGAGAAAAAGCCTCTACAATGGTCAGGACAGATTTACCATTTGAGAATGGGCCGACAATGTCGAGTGAGAGTAACTGGCCGGGGGAGTATGGGGTTTCTGGCGTTTGAAAAGGAGCCTCAGTTATCCTGTGATGTTTTGCCTTAATGTAGGTGTGGCATCTGGAGATGAAATTCACGACATCAACCGACATGTTTACCCAATAAAATTTGTCTGAAAGTAGCTGGTATGTTTTGGCGACACCAAAGTGGGTGTGATGTGCTATATTGAGAGCGCTTTAACCTTTAAGCTATTTGGTACCACTATTTTGAAGTTGGCGTCCGAGGGTTCGGTAGCAGGTTTCTTTGAGAAAAGGAGGATCTTGCTTTCTGGGTGGATGCAATAGTGTTGCAGTTCTTGTGGGTCTTTTCTATTTAGGATGTCATTGTAGATGCGGCTAAGGCTTGAATCTTTAAGTACCTCTTGTAAAAAAACACCTTCTATGATTTCTAACTCTGCATCCGGCTCGCTGTGTTGTGTAATTACTAGAATGTTGGCCATCTCAGTTAAAATTTCTGACATAGTTGTTTGTAGGGCCTTGCATTCATTGTAGGTTTCTTGCCGATGAATAATTAAGTATTCAAATGCTGTTGTAAAATTGTCGTCTGTTACCATACAAAATCAATATGAAATCTCACTTTCAAACTATATCATAGAGCCTAGATCCAACTTCATTTGAAATTATTTTCATCTCTGAAGCTTCAAACGATGTTTGTGATGATTAAAATATTGATCAACTCTATGATAACGGATTTCAAGAGGTCGCACTTTTTGGCAGAAAGGGTGAGGTTGAATTTTGTTAGAATTTTGAATAGCTTGGAGAGTTTCCGGATGACCTCTTCAAAGGAATTTTCGCAGACTATAAAGTCGTCTAAATAGGCTGAAATTCCGAGTTCGTTTACCTCTTCAAGGACACAATCCACTAGATTTTGAAATTTTGAGCTTGCTGTCCTGAAGCCGAAGCAAAGTCGCGTGTACTTAAAAGTGCCGAAAAGGAGTGACAAAGGAGAAGCGATCTCTATATTGCTTAGGAAGATGAACCTGGTGATAAGCGCTTTGCAGGTCCAGTGATGAGAAGAATTTATATTGTAAGATTGCATTTATGATGGTCTGTATTTTCGGTAGGGGGTAGCTGGCGTGACAAATTAAAGAGTTTACCAGGCGCAGATCTAATGCAGCCTGAACTTTACCCAAAATCAGTTCAACTCCGACTTCATAGCCCTCTCCTACCGCATGTGACAATGCATCTTAAACTTCAAGCAAAAAAGTTGATTTTTGGCACAAAAAAAGTCCTTTTTTTTATGTAAACTAATGTTTTCTGTCACATTAACAAAAAAAAATTTTTTTAAATACAGCATTAAGAAAATTATATAATCAGAGCTTTATTACAGCAATCTTTACTTTCAAATGTATTAAAATAATTTGAGAACGAAAAATGGAATCTACTAAAAAAAAAAAAAAAACCTTGAAAAAAGAAGTACATTAAGTTAAGTGCAATTAATTTCATGTATTGAATGTACAACCTCTCTTTCAGAAATAAATATGACTTTTTTATGCTTTTCTTTATTTAAACGTATTACTAAGCATAACTTTTTGAAAGCCTGTTCTTACTTTTATAAACAATAATATAAAGAGTTCCATTAGTTGGACAGAAAAAATACACAAAAAATCACTATCATAATAGCTTTATGTTGACTTTTCATTGAATTTCATTTTTTTAAACGAATATATGTGGCTAACAAATGTTTTTAAGGTATAAAGTGGAATCTTAATTTCAAAAAGGAAAAAAAAAAGTAAGTTAAAAATATATATTATATTTTAGTTCTCTTAGCTTGATTAGGAAAAAATCTAAATAATTAACTATGTATTATTGTTTGTCCCTTTATTTAAAAACTTTAAAAATTAAATTTTTGTGTTCATTTTTACATTTGTTTACAATCTACAGTTATATGTTTCAAGAAAATATGCAAGTTCAATCTTCAGACGAAAAAAAAATTGCTGGAGTACAGTGAGTTGACAGTTTTTTGTATAAAAATATCGTGTTTTGTTGCGCTTATTTCTTTACAAAAAAAAAAAAAAATCTGAGTTAGCAGCAAAATTGAGAAGGGTTTTAGAGCTAATCAATCGCATAAAAATTCACATTAATTTTAAAACATACATGGTGCGTCCCAAAAGTAATGCGAATGATTTTTTTCTGGCACAATGGCACAGCGCAGCGTGTTCTAACCAGCTGGGCTAGGTGTAGGGGGGGGGGGGTGTAGGCTTCAAATTGCGCCAGGTGTTTTTTAGTTGTCAGCTGCCAGAGAGACAGAACGTGTGATATAGTGAACCCCTTTTTCAGTAAATGTGACACGAGAAAATGGACAATTCGAAGGAGCAACGGTGCGCTATCAAGTTTTGTGTTAAACTTGGGAAGTCTGGCACCGAAACGTTCCAATTAATTCAGCAGGCCTTTGGGACTGATTGCTTGTCCCAATCTCAAGTTTTCCGATGGCACAAGTCTTTCATGGAGGGTCGAACATCACGGGCGAACCTCGCAGCGGGCGGCCGTCAACCTCACGAGCCGACGAAAATGTGACGCTTGTGCGTGATTGTTTGAACTCTGACAGACGATTGTGCCTTCAATGGAGTCCCTTCACGCAACGTCACAGGTCGCGTTAGGTCACGTGTCAACTAGGAAGCCGATGTAAGCAACGGGGATGAAGCGTTGAAAGCATTACTGAAGAACCGTTCTTTTTCTTAACAAAATGTGTTGCTTGTGGATGCACTAAGGTTGCAACTGAAGTCAATTGCAAGGAGAAGTTATTTTTCATATTTCCTCATGTAAATAAAGATCATTTAAAAGTTTTGTTCATAAAAATAAAATGAGAAAACTTACGGCCAAAAAACATTGTTTTTTGCAGATGACTTCGATGAAGAATGCTTTAAGTGTCAAAATTTCGCCAAAAGATTACTAATAAAACAAGGCGCGATCTGTACAAAATTATTTTTTAAGAAAGAAAAGAAAAGGAGAGCTTTAAAGTGTTTAAATGCTTCATCAAGTCAAAGTGCTGTTTTTTTTTTTTTTTTTGGAAAATTAAATTGTTTACGCAAACGTTTTCATAAATTTTACATAACATTGAAATATATGAAATCCCCAGCTAATGCAAATCAACCAACGAAGCTCTACAGATAAGTTGTAGATTAATACAGTTATTATTATTTTTTTAATGTTTATGTAAGTTTGCAAAAGTTTCTTTTCTTCTTCTTGCAAAAAAAAAAAGAAAGAAATCAATATAGCATTTTTAATTCGTACAACTTTTCCTAACAGGTACATAAATATACAACGCAGAACAATAGAACTGTTTCGAAAATTATATGGAAGAAAAAGTTCACGTAGTTTATTGTTTTTATTTATAACTATTATTATTTGTTATTATTTTTATATTAATTTAATTCTTTTACATTTCATTAAAAAAGAGCATATTTCAGCCAAATCTTCATTTTACTACTTCTTTTACTACTTAAAATTTATAGATATAAACATGTAGCATAAATGAATTATTTAGTGTATATGAATATTTCTCTGGCCAATATTTAAAAGACTTGAGTCTTACTGTTGCTCTGCGGAGAAAATATACTTTAGTTAATATAAGTTGAAAAAAGAATATAAATCTTCTGTTTCAAAGAAAACTAATTATTTCAATTGTTATTTTGAATATTAATTTTGAAGCATTCATTTTGCTATTAACCACTCTAACAAAATATTTTTTCTTGTAAAGCAATTGCATGTTGAGAAACTGGAAATTTATTTAGCAATGTTTTCATCCCATTAATATGCTAACATTTTTCTCAGCAGTAACGTGCATAGACTTCGGTGCGCCCCCCTCGCAAGATCTGTACATGTCCCCTCTCACCCCCCCCTCCTTTTTTTCGATCAAAAAAAAAAAAAAAAAACCGTATAGTGCTATTTTTCCGTATTGCATGCCCCGAAACTTGTGTGCCTCCCCCCTCCCGTGCCGAAGGGCGCTATGTACTCTACTGTTTCTCTGTATACATATAATAAAAAGTTTTTAAAAGCACAAACCTGTTGTATATCGTTGAAAAAAAAATCTTTATCGAAGAATTCAAGAAACAAATAGCTGAAAAATATACATATATTGCTAAAACGTACAGTTGTAATTTAATCAGAAATTATTGGTATTAATTAACAAAACTTTTACTGTTTTATCCAGTACTAGTTTATTACTAAGTATAAAATGCATTTGATTAAAAATTTTGGTAGCGTGAAACATCACTTAGATACCACTTAACATTTACACTATTTCATTGGATGGTACTTCTATGAATAAAATCTAAATATCCTTAGTTTCGTAATGGCAGAGTTAAAATTTCTTAAAAATATATTACATAAATATATGACTGAGTATATATTTAATGGTTCTACACTAGACAAAGAAAACAAATTATAAAGCTCATTTGATTAGTGAAAAAAAAGAAAGAAAAGAAAAGAAAGAAAGCAAAACAGAAGTTTCACATTACGTCCTATATTTTTTCTCACAAAACCATGGGTATTTTAATTGTATTTGCACAATGTATTCACATACAAAATAATGTTTATAGAAATGCATATATTTTAGAAAAAGTCAATTTCAATTTTAGCAGAAAGTCATTTTACTATACAAGGAGAAATTTAAAATATGTATTCATTACAAAGAACATTTTTTAAAAATAAATTAAAAACAACTTTTTATGCTGTTTTTAGACTCTTAACTGACACTTACAATTTTTTTTTCTAAAATTACCTCTCTCATGCTCATGCTAAAAAAAATTCAGAGAGAAATAAACTAATAACAAATATTACGAAGTAAAAAACATTAAAAGTCAACTCTAAATAAGAGATTAAAACTAAATCAATCTGACCTAAATCATAATTAAGAAGATTAAACTAAACGTAAGTACTATATTATTAATTACAAAACTAACGTAAATAGCCAAAGCAAACTAATTTTGATCGGCCACCTCCAGTTAAAACTCAATACGAAAGCATGCTAACAGAGTAGCGATCCCAGCCGACACGTGACATCCACTGTGCGGCCCTCTAGCGGTGAATTGACTCCATTGATAGCACAGACTCTAAACTCAACAAAATCAACAGTTCATCGCATTGTCACAGAAGATTTGAACATGAAAAAGGTGTGTGCCAAACTGGTTCCAAAAGTTTTGACCGACGAACAAAAAGACCTGAGAGTGCTCCGATGCCAAGAAATGTGGAAATGTGGGAAAAAGATCCTAATTTTTTGAACGTAGTTATCACCGGATCATGAGTCCTGGATTTTTGAGTATGGCCCTGTTACTCAGAGTGGCACACCACATTCTCTCCCCGTCCCAAGAAAGCACGCATGAGCAAGTCCAGTATCAAAACCATGCTCATTGCTTTCTTTGACGTCAGAGGGATAGTGCACCACGAATTTGTACCGACTGGGACAAGTTAACTCAGTGTTCTACTTGGAAGTGCTTAAAAGACTGAAAAGGATTGTCGCCCGTCGCCGAAACGACATCAAGGACACGTGGAAACTTCATCACGATAATGCGCCGAGTCACAGCGCTTTCATTATTAACGACTTCCTGGACAGGGCTCACACCCCATTGGTTCCCCAGCCTCCTTACAGTCCTGACCTGGCTCCTGCGGACTTTTTTCTATTTCCTAGGTTGAAAAGAGCAATGAAAGGTGAACATTGGGGCTCGATTGTGAGCCTTCAAGCTCATGTCACATCAGCTCTGAAGGACATTCCAAAACAAGCCTTCCAAGATACCTTCCAGGGTTGGAAACACCGTCTTCAGAAGTGTATCAATGCAAGAGGTTGCTATTTTGAGGATTTTTGACTTTTTGTATGAATATCTTCAGTAAGTGTTTTTTTATGAATTTTTTCGCATTACTTTTGAGACGTACCATGTATTGTGTTTAAGGGGTTACAGTACCTCAAAAATGACCAAAAGACCAAAAAAATTTTTATTGCTTATTTCAAAAGTAAAAGTTATTTAAAACACTCAGAAAAAAACAGCATTGTTCTAGCTAAATTATTTAAAAAGTTATGAGTGACTTTAGGGCATACATGCTATGTGTTCTAATGGAAAAGCCAAACTTTAAAGTGCTTTTTCTCGGTGATCAGTTTTTAGTGTTTCTATGTTACTAGAAATGCTAAGGAATTTTTTCTATTAAAGATATAACTTTAAAGCAATATTTTTTGCACTCAGGATAATATATTTAACAAAACTGTGCATTGAATAAGCGTTTCATAAATTACAAAATTTTTTAGAGTTTGTTAAACCTGGAAGAACAAAATTTTCTAAGAATTTTTTACATAAAAGGTCAAAAAATATTTTCTAATCAAAATATAAGAAAATGAATGCACAGATTTGTTGAGGTTTTCCTTGTGATCATTTCGCAAAAAGAAATTTTGAAATTAGTGCAGAAACAAAAAAGCCTTAGGGTTTTAAAAAAACTGAAATTTTCTTGCATTTTTCAAATTTTCAAAAAAAGTTTTCAAAATTTTTGATGTTTGAAAATAAATTATTGATTTCTAAACAAGTGCAGAAACAAATATTTCAAAGAATTAACTTTTTCACTTAAATTAAAGAAATTTGTTAGAAAGGTACTGTAACCCCTTAAACGTGCTAAAATGGCAAGCTTGTACGTAATTTAACCTATCTATCTATGCGATCGAACCTCGAACTATTAACTCTACAACCTATTCGCCACTTCTTTCTTATTTAACAGAATTTCCAAAACATATTATGTATTGTCAATTAAAAAATAAATCAAGAATTACCTTTGAGCTTTCACACCTCTGATTTCAGGGGAAACAAAACGAGGATTTGCAGAGAAGAATCGCATGATCATTTCCCCGGTTATTTGCGCAAATTATCCGTTGCAGCTTTCTGAAACCCTTCTTCCATAGTGAAAAAGTGTTGACTAAATCGAAAACTTTCTCCCAATACTTGATGTAAATAACAAAATATAAGGTTAAAGCTTGAGAGAACACTTGCGTTAAAACTCAATTGAAAAGCGCTGTTGGGAAGGAAAGAGGCGCGCCATACTCGGGCACAGATGACGTTAGACCAATAAGGAATCGTTTCGGCTCGGCAGCGTTTTAGAACCAACCTTGAACTTTGAATATTTTTTCACGAATTTAATTTTATTTTAGATGCTCGTGGCGCCATCTATTGAGTGAACGAATGTAATTCTTTTCTTTTTTTCGGACTTAGAATATTTTTCGTTGATTGCGGAGAGGCTCGAACATGCGACCTTCTGATCCAATAAGCATTGATGCTTTATTCTACAGCGCGCTTTGCCGATTAACCCTCTCGGCACCCTGGACCTCATATGAGGCTCCTACTTTTGAACTCAGTTTTGGAAGAAGTAAATACTTAAAGTGATTTTTTTTTTTTTTTGTCAGTGACTTCATCTATTCATGTAGATCACATACGAGGCTCCTAAGAAGTGTAAAAAATAGTTTCTAGATGGTAGCATGAATTTTATTTCTTATAATTTGGATTTCAGGCTATGTTGCTGATGGAGAGAAGGTAATTCAAGTTATTTGCTGCTGCACATCATTTTCAACTAAAAGTTGGATATTTTACTGTTTTAACACTTTGACTGCCATGGCTATCATATGTGATATCCAGTGATATTTCCGTTGAGACACTGGCTATCCGATATGATAACTAGGGTGTTTCAACACTTCAGGCCATGGATATCAAAGATGTTAGTTACATGAAAATCGTATTGGAGTTTGATTGATGGGCTCCCTACGATGTGTTAGGTATACGTGGTTTGCGCAAATTGGTATATGTGACGATTTTATAAGCTAAGTTTTATGAAAAATTAAATTTGGAACATGCAACAAAAAAGGGAATATATATAAATAGAGAGTATTTGATAAATATAGATAAAATATATGATAAATACATATATTTGCAATTTGTGAAAGTAAAAAGAATATAAATACGTCATGTTATTGCCTTTATTTCAGGATAAAGTTACATTCAGTGTTTAGCATTGAAGCAATTACGACACATTTGAGGCTGGTCAGGACAATTGTCACAGTATGTGAAAATTAGCTTTGCTTTTTTCTGGCTTGTTCACAACCCTCTGTTTTAGAAATATTGATATAGCATTTATGGCATTTACGTCGTATCTTTTTACCATTTTTATGGATCCTATCAATCAGGTGGTGCGTTTTTTTACTTGTTTGCTCATTACGATCAGGATCTATAGCCATACCAAGCAACTGGAAAACTAATCTCTCTCTAAATTTACGAATTTTCATTTTGGATTTTGTTACATGTGGATTTACAACCCATGCGTTAACTACTGCAACGCCTAACAACAATTCTAATCCTAGTTTTCTGTACCACTTAACACCTTTTCTTAGTGTTGTGGCATAAGCCCCCATCTGATCTGACATATCTATGCCTGCCAGCTTTATTGTATGCCAGTAGTAGGAAAATGTGAGTTCTGGAACCTGGAACAAAAGGGATTTGGGATTTTACTGAGTCCCCAAATCCCCTATTTCCAGACCACCCATTAGCCTATGAAGGCTCTTGTGCCAAAAAACCTAAAGTAACCAACCAACCAACCAACCAGACCACCCATTGTTCCGATAAGGGACCGACGCATCTGACAGGGACTCGCTCCCCTGATATGCTTTGAAGCGTGATAAGGATGTCATGCTCTTTCAAGAGACTTTTGGTTTTCTCAAAACCTTTTATTTTATTCATTTATTTTAGGCTCAGAAAAAAAAGTTGGTGATTGTTTTAGAATTTGCATAAAACAAGGTTTAAATATTTCAATATATAAGTTAACAGTTTTCAAAACATACTATTTTC
>JAXGGA010013952.1:0-33553 GCA_038373865.1 Uloborus plumipes
GAAACTTTCACCTGCCAATCAAATTCGTCACGGCAGCGAAAAAATCCGATTCTCTTTTCCAATCGTTGCTCGAAAAACAACCACCAGTGAGAAAGAAATGGCGAACGTTCTGCCTGACCGAAATCGAAACTTTCCAACACTTGTGGATGAATTAAATTGAAGAAATGCAAATGACTCATTAAGCTAATGAATTCATTCCACACCTGTGTTTGTGGCCAATGGATTCCTCAGCTACTGAACCGATTTTAACCAAATTTTACACGCAGTTTCAGTTTGGTCCAACTTAAATGATAGGATAGTTTATATCTCAATTTAGGACCGCAATGTATTTTTTATTGCAAATTATCTATTTAGCTACCAGCTTTTCTGTATTCTTGGCTAAAATTATTTAGACATACCCGGAATGCCACCACATAATCTGCGGTTAAAAATTGGTTCACCCATAGTTCTTCTACGTAATTTAAATCCACCGAGATTATGCAATGGTACGCGTTTAGTACTCAAAAAAATCACCGGGAACATTATTGAGGCAATCATTTTGACTGGCAAGTTTAAAGATGAAGTAGTTCTGTTGCCACGTATCCCAATGACACCGTCAGAATCTTCAATACCCTTCAAAAGGCTACAGTTTCCCCTTCGTTTAGCTTTCGCCATGTCCATTAATAAGGCCCAAGGTCAAGCAATGTCAATTTGCGGTTTAGATTTAGAAAATCCATGTTTCCCCCCCCCCCCCCACCATGGGCAACTTTAAGTCGCTTGCTCCCGTGTGGGAAAACCGTCCAATCTATTTTTGTTTACAATAGACAGATTAACAAAGAATATTGTGCTCCGGTTAGTGTTGAGTTAAACTGAAATTAAAAATGCTTATAATTCAAAAAATAACAAATAATATTGGTTAATTATCTACCCTACCTACATTATTAAAAAATAAAATGCAACATTAAAAAATAAAATGTTACAATAGCAATTAGCAAATTTTTAATTAACTTAATTGCTATAAGCTTGATTATAATATTTCTAAGTACTAAAATGCTACATTTTTTGTTGATTTTTTGTTTCTAGCAAACTTAGGAAATTTTTGTTCGATTTTTTTCATATTTTGACCTCAAATTCATATTTATATAAAGTTGATCTCTATAACGGTAATAAAGTTTTTCGTTTCTATTGAAGCATTATAGTTTAACCCATACCTTAGCCACAGCAACGCGTGGCCGGGTCAGCTAGTATTATATAGTTATATTAATTATATTATATGTATTAAGCTTGATGCGTCGGCCTGTCTATATAGCGGCTCTACCGCTGCCCATACCCAATTCTAACTTTATTTTGATCGATCTCTTTTAAATTTCAAAAACAATAACAATTCTAACGTGTTGCCAAAAATTATTTGCCAAATACCATGAAAACATAAATTTACGCTGATGTGATTAAATATGAAATCCATTGTTAAAACGTGGTTGCTATGAAACAGTATAACAATAAGAGTAATCATAAAGAAAATGGCGTAGTAAGAAATCTTCTCAAACTTTTCATGAATCCTATCTGTAACTCCGAACTGTTCGACCGTAGCGCTTCAAAACCGACGCCAATCGATTCCCCGTGGCCAAAAACCCCAGACCCCCAAGTTTACCGGAGTTTATTAATTCTGGGGCGATTTTCGACTTGGCAAACATCTCTCGTATTATAGTATAGGACCAGCGGGTGACCGAGCTCCGCTCGAGGAAAACAGGTATCGAAGCTAACTCGGAGATTTAAATTTTCAATTGTGATTTATCAAAACAATACATGCCATAAGAAAATTTGTGAAACCATTGGTGAAAAGATAACCGGTTAAACTGCACCATTGTAAACTATTCTAAACAAAGTTAGAGTTTGGAAAGGGAACTATTCTATACAAAGATAAAGTTTGAAAAGTCATAGGAAATAAAATATAATTGATAATAAAAATTATACAATTAAAGAAATGGTATAAAGTGAGCAGTGTAAAGATTAAAGCGTGTTGAAGCTCAATATTTTTGACACATTTATTTAGAAAAACCAAACCTCGTGATTCCTCGTGGCCAAAAACCCCAGACCCCCAAGTTTACCGGAGTTAATTATTTCTCTGGCGATTTTCGACTTGGCAACCATTCCTCGTATTACCCCTAACGTGTACCAGGGGACCGAGCCCGCTCGGTTAAAAATAAAGATGTTTGTAAACTCGTGTTTTTTTCTAAAGTGCGAAATACTTATTTAGATAAACTTGAAAAGCATTTTTGAGCCTTTGGTTGCAATTACGCATTCAAAACAGCCGTAATTCATTTTAAAAAACGCAACCCTATTTAATCCATGCTTACCGTAAAATCACACCTAATTTCATTTTATTTGGCGCCGAAGGCGCGGGAGGCTTTGATGCGAATGGATGCAGAGTCTCTGTTCTATTCTATTCTATTCTAGAAGTCAATAAACTTCGACACACATGAGGACTGCGTACTATGCGCCTTGCCTCCACAGATAGTACAATACAGATTTTATTGAAGGAAAGAATTTACAGCACAGAGAGGGAAGTTACACCGAGGAAAAAGGCGGGAATCGAACCCGCGCCTCTTGAGATTACAAACTGACGGGCAGACCCACTGCGCCGTTGAGGCCCCGAGTCTCTGTTCTCCAGTACGCATTTGGTTCCACTTGGTTTTGACTTTCACTTTACTTCACACTCCAGGTCCCCCCCCCCCCGTACATACCACAACTCGCTTTTTAACCGGGATGGGGCCCTGAAGAGCGCTCTGTTCATTTTTAACCAGGCCCAAGGGCTGAGTAAACCCTTGGCCCAGCACACCCCAGAGGTTTTGTTTCACTTCGAGGATTTTGTGACCACGAATATTTTTAACGTCCCCCAGCAACCATTAATGAAGACGGTGGACCTTTGATCGGCGGCTAAATGATCGACCTGAGACCCTCCGGTTACGAGTCCGACGACTAACCGATTGGACAACCGCTGCCTCAGGCCCCTATATAGACGAGCCGACGCATCAAGATTTTCACTTAGGATCCAGCGCGTGTGTGAGGATTGTCTTTTCTGGCCAGTTATCGCTTTTTGGTAACTTTTTACGTAAATTAACAAAGCTTGGCAATGTCCCGAAACTTTGCTCTGGTAACCCTAATTCCTCAACAATGAAAAATGAAAGTGAAAGTTAATAAGTTGGATCCAAAGTGGTGAAACTTAAGCTTGATGCGTCGGCCTGTCTATATAGCGGCTCTACCGCTGCCCATACCCAATTCTAACTTTATTTTGATCGATCTCTTTTAAATTTCAAACCAATAACAATTCTAACATGTTGCCAAAAATTATTTGTTAAATACCATAAAAACATAAATTTACGCTGATGTGATTAAATATGAAATCCATTGTTAAAACGTGGTTGCTATGAAACAGTATAACAATACAAACTGTAATCATAAAGAAAATGGCGTAGTAAGAAATCTTCTCAAACTATTCATGAATCCTATCTGTAACTCCGAACTTTTCGACCGTAGCGCTTCAAAACCGGCGCCAATCGATTCCCCGTGGCCAAAAACCCCAGACCCCCAAGTTTACCGGAGTTTATTAATTCCGGGGCGATTTTCGACGTGACAAACATCTCTCGTATTATAGTATAGGATTTGTTACAAATATTAAACACAAAAAAGTTTTATAATTAGGCAATCAGCTTTACAAGAACATTTACAACCACTGAATAGCAAATTACCGACGTACAAAACTTCAGAACAAAAATACAGTCGACGCTCGATATAAAGGACCGTCTCCGTCCTACAGAAAACGGTCTTTATAACGAGTGGTCGCTATAAGAGGTAGAACATAGAGTATATTGGGATACAGTTGTGGGTTTTCTCACCGGTCGTTATATTAGGATGGTCTTTATAACGTGTGGTCGTTATATCGAGCGTCGACTGTAATATCAAATCTTTTTGTTACCAGAAAAGTTTTTAAAGTAACATAAAATAAATATCACATTATGTTAAAATGATGTAAATTAATCTTTTCTCAGAAGGGTAAAACCTTTTCTCAAAGAAAAATATTTTGTATCTAATTTTTAGAAGTTTTTTTCCGTCGATTTTTCTTTTTTTTTTTTTTGTGTGTGTGTCCGGGACAAGAAGTAAATCAAATTTAGCTCTAATAGTGACGTCAGGGCGACACAAGTGATGTCATGTACCGTAGCGGTTTTTTCTTTCTTTTGAAAATGAATCTGCGCACCGATTAAAATAATAACTGAAAAATATGATTATGTCCTATATATTGAAGCATTTTCTTAAAAACTACTTCTAAATTTTCAGAAAATCTCCCATGTTAACATGTTTTTATTGAATTGCTTAAAAGAAACAGAAACTGAACACAAAAGTTAAATTATGTAGGTGAAATTTTGCATGCAATACTATAGCCACTTTTAGAAAATCAGTGGGAGGACTATTACCAAAAGTTTCTGAATTTTAGGTGGCGACTATGACAAGCACACCTAATGGCACTTTCAATGTTCAACACGATAGTTTGAGTATGGCAATACTGAAAATCCACATCCAGGGATATGAGGATGAAAACCACAGTAAAAACCTCAAAATAGTCGGAAATATTAAAAACGCGGGTGACTAAGGAATTTTGAAAATTAAAGTTAGTTTCTATGTTTTATTTCATTATTTTATACGTTCACGCCTCCCTGAGAAACCCGCCCCAGGTTGAGAACTGCTGCCTGAAAGCATGGTTAACCCATTTGTGCACAAGTTTTTTTAACAATTTTTTTAATTTTTATCTGCTTAAAACTCTTATTTGGAATGGTTTACATAAATTTTAGGCTTAAAATAGTTCGCCGTTGCCATACTTATTAAGAGCAAGAATCTGAGAGAGTGACACGCCTGTGATTCATGACCTCTCAGATTCTCTCCCAAAAATTACCGAATGTTTATTATCTTATTGAAAGACCAAATCCAGAATGTTTTGCTCTAAAGTTGAGTTGTTTAGTTTTGATGGACCCCTAAAGATGAAGGTGCGGCATCAAAAATTAAGCGGATTTTCAAGACATGGAAGTTGCCGTGAGCCAAAACTCTTACCAGGAACTGTTTAACTCCAATTTTCTTTTTGTATATGAATATAGAAGGTTGAAACTTTACAAAATGAATGTTAAAGTTGTGGTAAGTTGTTGCCTTAATAAGGTCAGTGAAGGCCCTCAAAACAAGACATTTTTGACGTTTTTTAGCGGTTTTGAGGTCCAAAAACAGCTTGTACATTTCAGTTGGCACGGCAAAAATAGTGTCATTTGAAAGCCCAGTGTAAGCACTTAAAAATAATGTCTGAATAACCGAGGAAAGTTCAACGTGCTTTTAGTTGCGTAAGGCCGAAATATGAAAAATGTCATATTTTACCGATATTCAAACGGTCATAACTTCCTCTGCCAACAACATATTGGAATATTTTTTTTTTTTGCCAATGTCATACTCTATTCTTTGTCTTAACAGAACAGTTGAGTCCTTTGAGGCGAAATGTGAAAAATTTTACAAAAAATTTATTTTTTCCTGTACATTTTTTTGTACGGGACAGCCAGGGGACTGTGTTTTTGGTGCTTAGATAATTTCTAGAAAAAAATATTAAATTGTTATCACTCCAAATACAATTGGGCCACAAAGTATTGATGCTTTACTTGTATTAAGAGCGATAATTACTTTATTACACTTTATTATTTTTAAAATACTCAGCCCGGACAGCCAATTACCAGTTTACAGAGAATCACCCGTAAAACAAAAAAAAAAAAGGTATGGAAAAAAAGCTTACGTTAACGTTTTTGGAATTTTTCTAGCTATTTTTAAATTGCTACTTCAAGAGCCGATATCACGGTAAGCATTCTAAATAAATCAGTTTTGAATAAAATCAATTCTTTGTCTGAGCAATAAAATCTATTTTTATTCAAGTGAGTAATTCAAGTTCAAGCGAGAAAGGAAATGAAAATATGATACATATGCATCCAATTACGATTTTATGATTGTCATTCAAAAAGAAATGACTGATTGAATGTAAGTATGACTTGCGTAACACCGTGCTTGTGACATTCCTCGCAGAAGTTTAAATTATGTTCTTCCTATCTCAAGTGTCTTTTTAAATCGACTTTAAAAATTTTACATTTCGAAAGTACGTTTTTAGAATTGAATTATGGTACTTTAAAGAGGTATGGTACTTTAAAGGGGGATTCGGAGAAATATTTTGCTTTTAAGCGGCACATTTTCATCTTTTACATTTGAAACGGAGAAACAGTGAAGCACTGTTTATACGTTTTTGAAGTTCCAAAATGCAAATGAAAAAAACATAACAGTTTGTAGAACTGCGTTAGAAGCGACATTCTAAACCACTGCCTTTTGAACTGCCGTTGCTGTTGTTGCCTTGGGCCAGCCAGGCTGGCAATTTGGGGTGCGCTGCTTCACTTTTCCAACTGCTCCGTAATTTGGTGTGAAGGTCGACTTGCACATCAAGGCCGTAGCCAGCGGGGCGGGTCAGGGGGTCAGAACCCCCCCCGAAATTTTCAAACCTCAAAAGTTTTTAAAAAGTATTCAACTAAAAAAGAAAAAAAAAAAAAGAAAATTTCAAGGTTTGATGGTCGGAGGTCCCCCCTCCCTCCCCCCCCCCCCCGAAGTTGTGACGGGTCTGAGATTTTTGATGATATAAAGAAAAATTAGAATAATAAAAATAAAAAAAATCCTTTGAATAAACTTGAATAGAGGTCATTCCATGTCAAGTGTACGAGGCGTCCCCACTCGACCCCCTCCGATTTTGATGAAATTTTTTTTGGATGTATGTATAAGACTTGCAGGAAACCATACCAAATTATAGCTCCATAAGCCTTATGGTTCAGCCAGTAAAAATTATTTTAGAAAGGCCTCTTTTTCGTGTCTTGAAAGAACTGTCCAAATCGTCAAGTTTGTGCTTTTATTGCTCGCGACCTAAGACGATTATCAGACTCAAATTTGGTGATTCTGATCACTGTTTAGGGTAGAATAGCCTACTTGTGTAGCAGAAGCTCCATGCACTGTAGATTTTTTGCAATTTGCTGCCAAAGTGGGTAAAAAATCGTATTTTGGCAAATTTTGACCATACCTTATCAGCTTGTATCTGCTAAGAGAATGATTTTCTGAAGCTAATTCTTTCCTCGTTTGTAGCCTGCTAGTTCGTCCGAAAGGTGTGCTAGTGGCATCTCGATAGCTCAAATAATTGCTGAATTATGCGAGTTGAAATTCCAGTCAAATTTCTTTTTTCTCAATTTTGTATCAATTTCAAAGGGCAATATCTCGCAAGGGTCATCTTAAATTTCAATTTTCTTTACGTCATTGGAAAGAACACACTTTTCTTAACTAAAAAACGTTATTTTTATTTAAACCAGTTTCAAGGGGATATTGCAGATCAAAAATGTGTACGTCATTCAACGTGAAATCAAAAAAAAAAAAAAAGACATAAACCTCAAAAGTTGATGTCAATTTGTTCTATTATTATTCGCAGGAGCTATTGTACTTATGTTCTGATGAAAAAACCCTTTTTTAGATATTTTTGAACTTAAGTGTTTGAGTGCGCATTCATAAAAACTCAAGAAAAAGCAAAAAAAAAAAAAGTTTCGTTTTTAACAAAAATAATTATCTTCTTATCGCTGCTATAAGAGCTTGAGTCTCTCTATGTGTTATTTTTAAGCTCTTGAAACAGAATTTCGGATGATATGTCACTTGGCAAGGTTATAGGTCATTAATGTTTCAAGGTCATAAAAAGCATTTTCCCATTTTTCATCATTTTTGTTTATGGGCAAATTGCAATCACAGGCTGAAAGACACATCCTCGGCAGTATAAAGAATGGATTTTCAATTACTTATCATATGTTCAATTACTATTGTTATCATTTATTTACACGGTGGAAATAATTGCAATATTCAACTCTATCGAAAACTTTCGTTATCGCTTTTTAGAAAAATAGCTCTGCAGTCCTATTATACATATTTTTTATCACGTACACACCATATTAACTGTTTAATTTATTATTTATCTCTTTTATTAATTGTTTTTATTTTTATTTATTTATTTATTTATTTTTTTTTTTTTTTGAAAAAGGAAACAATGCTTTTTATGAATTTAAGATATTAATGACACCTTGCCAAGTGACATATTATCCGAAATTCTGTTTCAAGAGCTTAAAAATAATACATTGGAAAAGACTCGGGCTCTTATAGCAGCGATAAGAAGATAATTATTTCTGTTAAAAACGAAACTTTTTTTTTTTTTTTCCATTTTTTGAGTTTTTACGGATGCGCACACAAAAACTAAAGTTCGAAAATATCTAAAAAAGGTTTTTTTTTTATCAGAACATAAACACAATAGCTCCTGTAAATTTTAATAAAACAAATTGACATCAACTTTTGAGGTCAATGTCTTTTTTTCTTTAATTTCACGTTGAATGACGTACACATTTTTGATCTGCAATATCCCCTTAAAACTGGTTTGTCTCAAAAATAAAAATAACGTTTTTTAGTTATGAAAAGTGTGTTCTTTCCAATGATGTAAAGAAAATTGAAATTCAAGATGACCTTTGCGAGATATTGCCCTTTGAAATTGAGACAAAATTGAGAAAAAAGAAATTTGACTGGAATTTCAACTCGCATAATTCAGCAATTATTTGAGCTATCGAGATGCCACTTGCACACCTTTCGGACGAACTATCATGTTATAAACGAGGAAAGAATTAGCTTCAGAAAGTCATTCTCTCAGCAGATACAAGCTGATAACGTGTGGTCAAATTTGCCAAAATACGATTTTTTACCAACTTTTGGCAGCAAACTGCAAAAAATCTACAGTGCGTGAAGCTTACAAGTAGGGTATTCTACCATAAACAGTGATCAGAATCACCAAATTTGAGCCTGATAATCGTCTTAGATCGCGAGCAATAAAAGCACAAACTTGACGATTTGGTCATTTTTTTTTCCAAGACACGAAAAAGAGGCCTTTCTAAAATAATTTTTATTGTCTAAACCATATGGCTTATAGACTTATAATTTGGTATGGTTTCATGCAAGTTTTATATGTGCATCCAAAAAAAATTTCATTAAAATCGGAGGGGGTCGAGTGGGGATTTTCTCGAAGTTTGGGACACTTGACATGGAATGACCCATAGTTCTGCGCACTATTTCGCCAAAGGAGTTTTTTTCTATCTTTTCAACTTAAAACTTAAATTATTCCGTCTCTCCTGCTGGTCTATAATCTTTAACGGGATAACAAAATTTATGGTACTTGTCGTTGAGATTTATTTATCATGGAAAGAGACAGAAGATCCTCTCCTTTACGCCACAAAACAAGTGTGGTCCCCTTTTGGGCTTACTGCGAACAAATTAGCAAAAAGTATAAGATTTTTTAAAAACTTCTATCTCTTAACACATTGATCACAGTAAAAACAGATACAGATGTTTAAATCAGTTATTGTTAGTATCAATGGAGAGGTGATGAGTTAACGAAAATGCATTCTTTGTTTTCTGGGTGCGAAGTGTTTTGTACTATATTTCTCGACCCCTATAGCACATAGCAATTTATCATCGCACTCCTTTATGTTCCTTCCTTCGGTCCCACGGATCCCACGTCACCAAGTCGCAGAGAAGGTCACCAAGTCGCAGAGTTTCTTTAATTATCTTTTCTTCAATTTTTCAAACATGAAGTCGTCATAAATTCGGATAAATTTATTTGAATGCAGGAGAGGAGAAAGACTCCTTTCCTTCTTCCCAAAAGCCTATTGATTAACATCTTGTCCATTACCTCAACTTCGCTCTCCTTCCTGTTAGTCCAACATGCTCCCAATCATAGGTGGCTGGAGCACCAAGAAATTGGGGGATCAAAAGAAGTTTGTGAGGAGCTTAGGGCGGCACCCTAAAGTTGTTTTTTTTTCTGTAAAATTTGCCTATATTATTGGATTTTAACAAATGACCTCCAAAAACTTTAATACAGTCTGAAATGCAGGATGGATTTTACTGTAGATATCCCCTTTGCAATTCAAAGTTCCTTTCTTGTGAAATAAGATGAGGAAAAAAAAAAACATTTTTGTGTTATTTTCAGTTTTTAATTTTCATGAAATAAATCAATCTACCCAATAAATAACCGACCGTTAATTTTTCGCTCCAAAAAGTGAAGGGCAGGGCCCCTTTACTTTCGGAAGTGAAGGGGAGCAGGTGCCCCCTTGCCCCCCCCCCCCCTCCGTACGAACAGCCTTTGCTCCCATTGCGTCATAAAAGTTGCATTGTTTATTTTTTTTTCAAACAAACTTTCTTCACTTCGAACCCCCCCCCCGAAAAAAAATCCTGGCTACGGCCTTGTTGCACATTACCATTAAGACCCGTTTATAGGGTAGGCAACCATTCCCAGCACAACATATTCAGACAAAGAAAGGACAAGGACCTGGAGTGCGGCTATGCCCGAGTGGAAATCCGAACCTGGGACCTCCCCATCCGAGTCAGACTTCTCTGAACCCTTGAGAAGGTGACAGGCACCAATTGATGACACGAACAGCATGTGCTGCTAAAATCCTAAAGTTGCTTTAAATTATTACGTGTCGCGTGCAACATATAAAAATTGTGCTCCGTTTTAAAGAAATAATAATTCCACTAGTTGACTTCTTTTGAACCACTCATGACACCCATCTCTATTCAATACATAAAATATGTACAAAGTAAAAACAAATAAAAACTTTGTGCATTAAAATGTAACTACATTTCTTTTATTTTATCAAAGACAGGACCATTTCACCACTTATCATACATATCCACGGCAAATTATAATCCCTTCCTGAATCAAAATCCCACAAATCTCACCACAACAATTTATTACGAGATGATATTTAAAACCAGCAGTTCAGGCTTCAATCAACTTGAGTTTGAGAGAATAAAAACCCAAAGCGGCAGCAAAACAAATGAAAGCGCGTCTCGAACATCTGCTTAGAATTTCATAATTTATTACTCGTAAACAATTCGAAAACATACGATTGAATGTATATCTGGGGCCTGAAGAATTTGGGTTTATTTCGATGAGTTCCTTAGAGAGGTTTTTGATTTCGTCCTTCCTTCGCATTTCCAAGTGCTTTAAAATGATTTAAAGGTTGTTGCTGTGGTAACCGGTTTCCTCAAATTTTATTAGTGCGCTAGATGGGGTATGATGCATTCGAATAGGGATTTAGTGGAATATTTCTGTCCTCAAATGGCACTCCTGATAGGTGGGTATTATTTTATGCTCTTTGTCTTCTGAAGAACTATTTTTATGATAGAAAATCGGAATGTTACGTTTTAGTCTAGCGTTACTGTTCAAAAAGGGAAAAGGTTTTTTAGATAACAGTTTTATCAGACAATAACTCCGGGCCCGAATCTTTACTGCAGACCTAAAATTTGCCGCTTTCCACTGTTTCTTCCTTTCTACTTTCGAGTTTAATTGTTTTTTAATTCAATAATAGTAATAATAATGATAAATAAAAATAACTATATCTAAATAAATAAGATAATACTAATAATTATATCAAGGATGTGCGCCGACCGAAACTCGCTTTTGGAGTAGAAAATGGTAATTCTGGAGCAGCTTAGAGCAGTAAAACGGTGAATTTGGAGTCACTTGGAACAGCAAAATTGTGAATGTAGAGCAGATTACAGCAGTAAAAAATATCTCGTTTTTCACTTTGGCATGTTTTTTTAAAGTAAAATTTTTCTAACTTGTTATTTTCTTTTTTGAAGGTACAAAATAACTACCAAATATGGAAAATAATAGTTCAACGCAAGTTGAATTACAAAATACCAGCATTACTCCTTTGTGTTAATTAATTTTCAAAATAAATGTCCAATTTACTCATTTTGAAATAGATTAGTTATCTTAACTATTTCACTTTGCCCCACATACCCCTACTTGTTTTAGTTCAATTCTACAACATGCAGCTTGCACACAAGTGCACACTAACAATTTTAAATATTTATTTATAATAGCTGCTAAATATACTCGTTTAGCTATACGTTCATTCTTCATTTATTTTTGTAATTGTTTGTTTCGTCAATAGTAATGCATATAACTCTCGCATGGCAATGAGGGTAATGGCGCTCACTTAGCCAAGTGTGTATAAAGCTCTAGCTCAGTGATTAAAAGTAGCTCACATTGATGAGTCGCAGTTTTTAGATGATAATGTTTATTACTATTATGCAGATGATTTTTTTTTCAATCGTGTAGGATATATTAACAGAAATCTACTGTTTCTGCTGATAATTCGGGATAGATAACGAAAAGGAACTTCGCTTTGCTCAATATATCGTTATACTATGTGAAAAACGGTCGTATAAAGCCTCATGTACTCGTTACACATCATGTCGTCGTTATATGTAGAGGTGTGAACAGAACAACCCATACGATTATATTGCACCCTTGCTTCAATAGTGTTACAACTCAAAATATGACGATTTTGAGTTATTGGTATCACTGGATTCAGAAAAAAAAGCTCTATCAATCTCAAAAAACCGTTCTAATTTGAGGGAATTCAGTGGCCGCCAGATAGCAGTTGAATCGGTGTAGACGATTCACTTGCTATCCCCACCACTCGTCTGTAGAGTCACGTCTTCAGTTGTGACATAGATCTCGATGAGATAACGCGAATCGATTTGCTCAGTTGATGTGTTATTTTGAGTTGTAACGTTCTTGATGACTAAAGTTCCTAATTTTCGATGCGTTATTTCTAGTTATAACTCTATTGGCGATTGAAAAAGCAGATTTTCATCCAAGTAAGCCGAAATGTTACACTATTGATGATTGAAAAAGCAGCTTTTCATCCAGCCAAGTCTAAATGCTGCACTATTGACGATTTTTTCAGAATGAATCTCAACACACGAGCAGCAAAAATATTAGGCCTCCTTGAATAGAAAACGCCTCTTGTTCGGGAAGGGCCATGCTCCACATCAGCGTAAAACGCGACCGAAACTGAAGGCAGAAACCGAAAATCCGGGTACTTTCCATAGGAATACCATTGAATCCATTTTACGCTTCTGCCTATCTTTTCTGCTTTACGTCGATGTGGAGCATGGCCCGAACGAAATGTAGTGGATACAGCCAACTTTTCCCCACCACCTCCTGAGTCCTTAACTTCAGATAAGATTCCTGTTATCTCCAACAACGATGACGTCCTCCCATAAATTCAGACTCTGCCAATCACTACTGCTTCAAATGTAAACCCATCATTTGAAGACCTCATACAACAAGCAGAATTCGTTATAAACACAGATGGAGTATTCGATCCACGATCCAGAACGTCGAAGTTGAAAGGTACTCTACAGGTGGGACTGTTCGTGATACTGCTGATTAAAACTAAGACCCCATTGAAGGACTTTATTCAGTGGTAGTCGACAAAGAAACTCCAACCATCATTCGCGTGACTAAAATTCACAATCACGATGAATACGATCCTTTAGCTTCAGATAGCAGTGACGCCGAGCAGGTTAATGATGAAAACCCAAACGTCAGTGACGGCAGTGACTGGCATGAATCCGACAATGGTGCTGAAAGTTCAGACTCAAGACAGTCTTCACCTCAGGAATTTCCCAGAAACCCTAATTCAGCTTCCCTTGAAAATTGTTATCATGAAGAAGATGAAATCAGCCAGAAGAAAGGGAAAAAACGTTCAGTTAGCGCCAGGAAAATCCGACCATCTTGTGGATCAAAATGCCGTTTAAAATGCTCGGAAAAAATCAAGGAAGAAATTCGTCAACAGCTATTTTCTGGATTTTTGAGTTTAGGCGATGTCCAGCGGCAAAGGGAATTCATCGTATCTTACAGTGACGAAATACAACCAAAATACAGATACTCCAGCACTTAAAACTTCCGTGCCATGAACAGAGCCTTCTATTTCGACGTGCATAACATCCGCATGAGAGTTTGCAAACAATTTTTCATGGCCACTATTGACATAAATGCTCGAACAATACAGACTGCATTCTCAAAAAAATCCTCTACAGGATTCGTTGCCGACGATCGGCCCGGGAAACACAATAATCATTCAACAGTTGACCCAGAAATCAAGGAAAGTGTCCGCCAATTCATTAATTCGATCCCTCGCATCGAATCCCACTATTTGAGGGCTCAGACCTCCAGAGAGTTTATCGAAGGTGGCAAGAGCCTTGCAGACCTATTTAGGGACTATAAAGCAAGTCGGGAGCAAAAAGAGTTGCCCCCAGCAAATTCTGTCATGTTCAATAGAATATTTAATTCAGAATTCAACATTTCCTTTTTTAAACCGAAAAAGATCAATGTGATGTCTGTGAATCTTACAGTAATGCCAATGGTAAAGAAAAGGAGAGCATGAAAGCTTATTCGGAAAAAAATTCCTTTAGCAGAAAAAAAAGACGTAAAAGATTTATTTCAGAGAAGAATTATCCCTCAGTATTACTATGGTTCTTTTTACAAAAATATTTTGGATCTATAAGTCAGTTATTCCTAATTTGAAGCTCAGTTGGTTCTCATTTTTGTAAATTTCTTGTATTTGCTACCTCGATAGAGGACGAAAAACAATTAAGGTTGTTTTTTCACTTTCGTTTGTTCAAATATTCTTAAATAACTTATGTGAGATAAGAGTTAAGTCTGAGAAACGTCAAATAATGTTTTTTTCATTAAGACTTTTGAACGTGATAAAGAGCTGTTGGAAACTAGTTCCTACTTATGCTTAAAGTTTGCTCTTACCTACTTCTATTTGAATTTATCTGTGATTTTTGAGATCAGATTATAAATCTGGGATAGTATTGCTTCTACTAATCTTAAAAAAGGTATTTAACAATTGTGATTTACTTATTGAATACAAGAAGGTATAATTCCGTTATTAAACAAGAGTTTTTTTACGTTTGAAATTTTTCTTCTTTTTTACCTATTTTTCCACTTTTTTTTTCATTGTGAAGCAAGAACGAATCTACAATAAGGTATCAACTCAAAATAAAACGCAGTACTCGCTGCAGCTTATGGTTGTTGTTGCTGTCATCAAGAGAGTGGCATGTCAAAATATTTCCATCAACACCGTAACAACTCAAAATATTGAAGCGTCCAATGCATGGGTTAATCATGAAAACCGTTATAACTTAGAAAATTAGCTAATTTTAACGATAACGAAATATCAAATAGGGAAGGATACCAAATAACGTCTGAAATTCGATTTTAAAGGACTATCTCATATTTTGTCATGACTTTCAAGCCCAGAATAATGATATCAGCGACGGAAGCAGTTTTTCGCGTTTCCTGAAAAAAGCGGATTTTTGAGTTGTGACACTATTGAAGTAGGTGGGCGTGCGATATGTAACTTGTGTCGTACTTGATTGCTGTATCCAACTTTCGAGCGCAATCTTCCTGCCATGTCGGGCTGTTAATGTCGGGATACTGTTTGATGTGTAGTTTAAAAAAGGATTCTAAAATATACCGAAACTTTTATGCAAATTAATTGCAAACTGCTTTGTACTTACACTTTGTTGGAAAATGTATTAGTTTTTTGTGTAAATTTGACTAGTTATTCATCTTTTCCCAAAGTGAGCAGCATTTCCTTACTTTCTCCTACTGCTATTTCTTCCTTCTGCTATTTAAACAACGTAGCTATAATGTTTTAAACTTTTCTCAGAAGGGGAAATACATTTCATAGGTACATAACAAAGCTTTAAAACAAACCATAGAAAAAAAAAACGTGATGATATACCGAGTTTGAATAGCAATAGTGAAATCTGCGTCAATCATTGATTTAAGTCGTTGTTGATACCACTACTTTATTACACGTTCTTTTTTAACTGTTAATTAAAAATGTGCGGCCTTTCACTCTCATGACTAACAATTATAATCATGACGGTATTTTTCCCAATAAGATATAAAAAGCATAAATTTTAAAAAAATGTCAACACAGGTGAATTATGTGACAAGTGTAAACTATTTTTAGATCATTTCCACGAACAACCCAATCACGTTTGTCTATCAAACAGAACTTTCAATGATTATTATTAGTCATTAAATAGTTCCGAGGGAGTCGTAAATTGTCTTTTGAAATAAGTCAATGACATGCAAATAAAATGAAATGCAATTTTTAAAAACGGCAAGAAAAAGTAATCAGAATCCAAGCCTACCGAATCATTATTGCATGCCATAGAAAATAATTTAATTTGGTGAATCGCATATCAGAAAGTTTTCTAATCATGTGTAAATTGAATTTTCAGATGTCCAAGAGTGAGATTGAAAGGGTAATTAGAAAAGTAAAACTATTTGTGAAGATTGAGAGAAGCCTCTAACTAAAGAGAGAACTAAAATAATAACAAAAGAGACTTCAGCATTGAGTTGAACGACTCAACTTGCCTTTTTGTTTTTGATAATCTTTAGAATTACGAGTTTGGAAGTATACGAAATTCATCCTGTAATGTGTTAAGTATGAAAAAATCAATTTTATGCATTTAGTGCTAGTGTAAATACGACACTATTAGGAAGGTTAGATAGGAAGTTTTTTTTTTTTTTTTTTGAACCAATCAAAGTTTTTAACAAGCTTTTATTTCAATCAGTGATGTAAATAACCTTGCTATGTACAACTCTTCCTATCTTAATTTCGTATCGATGATGAAAGTCTTGGTTTTGGAGTAAAATTTCTAAAGGATAGACGTCAATTTTTCAAATTTTCATTATATATCGGTTGAAATAAATAGAAATAATATGGTGTAATGTTGGGTGAGTACGGCGAGTGAGGCAACACCCACTGATGGTCAATTTCGTAATTTAATTTTTCTTCCAGGGACAATTTTAAGCAGTGTGGTACTTGCATAATGTTTCAAACCCACGTTTTTTCTATTGACAATTACTGGAACAAACTTGTCTAATACGATTATTTCGATCGCTATATGACGAATATCTTGAAAATTTGACTGTTGTCCAACGTAAAAATATTGACTAACAATTTTTTGTGATAAGAAGTCAAACTAGTACCCCTTCATAAACACAAATATCGTTCATTGATTAACATGTATTCATTTAACAGACGCCGTTTCATTGAAAATAAGCTGTGATTATTCATACACCGGTAATTATGTCCCACGACAATGTTAGATTTTTGCATAGTTATAAACATAAGCTCAGTAAGACTGTTTCAATTGTTGGATTTTACGGAGAATGCATTTAGGAAGTAATCAAGTGAGGTTCTACAACATTAGTTGCATTATTATGAGTACAAGAGAAAAGACTGCGTAAAAGTCTCGAAGATTTATGAGCAAATGAGCTTTGGTGTTTCCTTAGACAACAAAACCCTTAGTGAATTAAGCGGAATCCAGCTCAGCATTTCCATTAAATGTTCTATACTCAAACTTACGAAACACTGTGGACGTCATTTATAAGACACAATAATGATGCGAATACCTAAGATTGAGCCACGGAGCACCGAAACCCTGGAGACCTCTTTTTGAAATTCAAAGCCCGTAAAGACAATCTTCTATTTCAGTGTCTCAAAATAAATAAGGAATAAAATGTATCAGATGTTTGGATTATGAAGGTCTACGAAATCCGTAATATTGACTGAGATGAATGCCAATAGCGTGTGAGTATAGATCAAATGGGGTATTATACAAACAGTAATGGATTTCGGATTGAAGGAGCTTTGGATTCCAAACTATGTGACGAGGATTTTATTCCAACAATCGCTTTTATGTTTGATTTATGCGATGTGTTCAAATTTAAAATTCTATTATTTTTAATGCGAAGAGATAGAAGTTTTCAAAATAGGAAACAAAAGGAGTTGTTTTTCTAGGTTTATCTTGATCTGTGATGTTAAAATAAAGCTTCTTCGCGATTGAGAAAATGCTGTCTTGTATATTGTCTACAGGGGCCAACGAAAGGCCATGTCAACCTAGTCAAAAACTAGGGGCCCGACTTGGAATCGGAGTGGTATTATTTTTAAAAGTTTTGTGGGGATTAAGAGCTCTGCGAATAAACTGAAAAAGGGAATGCCTTGGCTCTCACCGGCTTTTTGTCTACCCAGCCCATTTTACCCCTTCTTGTAATACTGATACAGCGCAAAAAAGTCATATTAGGGTCATTCTTGAAAAAACGGTACAAATCCAGTTTTAAATGCTGTTTACAGATTTGAACAGATTTCAACTATTAATAGTAATTTTTCCTTGTTCCGTCTTCAATTGGTTTGTGTCAACGTATCAGTGACTTTTTGTTTTGCAAAAGAAAAGGGAACTCAAAAATGTGTTTTAATTTAAAAAAAAGAAAAACCATTAGAAAAACTTTTTAACAAACAAACACAAAAGAAAAAATCCCCCCCCCCCCAAAAAAAAAGCCAAGGGATGCAAGTGTACCCCCTTGTACCCTCTAACGATGCCTATCTACAGAACATTTGAGCACTATCGGGTACACACGAACTCCAGGCATTGTTCAGAATAATGGATTCTTCAGAATAATGGAATGGAGAACTTTCATTTACAAAATTTATGAAGCTTTTTAAATCCTTGTTGGCTTTGTTTCCTACCTCTTTGTCTTCATCTAGCTCAGAGGTCTTTAATTTGTCTTCCATGGAGTTCTAAGACTTCCAAGAACTTTAACATGGATTCCGCAAATAGTTACTATTTGCCTAATTAAAAAGTCAACCTAAAAAAAAAAGTACTAATTTCAATCTTTTTACATGGTCAAAAATTTAAAGGAGGTTTGTTTGCATAAAATGAATATCAATGAATATTTTGGAGAAAATGATGGGGGGCTAAATTTCAGTAGTAGAATAGTTTTGATATAATCTTTCCTATCTTTGATCCAGACGATATCATGTTACCCTTCAAAAAAGTCTAAAAACCAGTCAAGAGGGTGTGCATTTTAATACCGACGACGCTTTGGGTGGGGGGAGGGGGGGTGTCATTCCAATGTCCCAGTTGAACACTTCAGAGATTTGGCAAGCCTACCCAAAGTGTAAGATTTTGAACGCCGCTGAGCTAGCTAGCTTCCAAAGCGAAATCAACTTATACTAACCACTACACAAAAATGGAGCGCGAATTGCGTAGAATTGAACTTCATCTGTGACTGTGTAGCTCGATAGTTGGATATAAATAGATGCATTTAAGTACATAAAGACTGAAAATACTAGGGTACTAAAAAACTAGTCGAGCTAATTTATATTTATTTACACCTAGTAATGGAGCAGAAAATAATCTATTTTAAAATTATTTACTAGGTAAAAAATGGAAATTAGTCTAAAATCAATCGCGCGGAGTAAAGAATTCCTTTAATTCATCTTTTAAAACCCGATACATTCCTTAAGACTGAACTCTGTGTTTCCCTGCAATAAATCTAAAAACATTTCGTAAATCTCCTGGGTCTCTGCTGGAACTTTTCCTTTCAAACAAATGTAGTGATTGCTCCGTTGCTCCTAGCTCTTTTCGGAGTTAAAATTTCTTTTTTTTTCTTCCCTTCGCCCTTCGAGGAAACAATGCGAATTTTTCCTCTTGAAACAAAAGCAAAACCGTCTGGTAAACATCCGAAGCTAAATAAACGTAATCCTACCTTTTCTTCCATGTTTACCTCGGTAAGCTCCTGCAACGCATCGAGCACTTATGGCTCGCTCTTTCAAAATTCTGGAATCGAAATATAATCAACACTCCTTGTATCTCTGGGATTTTAGATATTTGGAGATTGTGAAGCTGTTTTCGTAAAGGCACAGATTTCCTTTTTTTTTCCCCTTACCAGTAATGTTCTTTTTTCTATATATGTGTTTCTCTTTTTTTATTAAAGGAGTAAGTCTTATATTCATATCGCTTTGTTTTAGGAAAAGTACGTTTAGGAAATTTAGTACTATAAAAGGTTTCAGTTGTAAGTACTAGATTATCAGGGAGGTTAAATGTATGCAAAGGGAAAAAAGCTTTTAAAAACTCTTTTAAACCGATGACTTGAATAAAAAAAAGCCTCGAAAACTTGTACTATTGAAATGTTTCAAATGCGAAAAATCCACAAAAGTATGCATGCGTAACTTCAGCGTCGAAGTAAATTCGTTAATTTTGTAACACATAACTGCAAAACTTGTAATATTTATTCTTGTTTTGCTAATCATTAAAGAGCTTGTGCCCACACACCCAAACAGAAGAAGATCTAGAGGGCGTCATGACCCCTTCTCCTTAAGCGACCAAATGTAACCTAAAGCTACATTTTGGGGGTTAATGTTCAAAAATTCAATCCAGAAAAGAGGCCTACTGGAATGCTCCATCCCTCATTAACTTACTTTTTAAAAACAAACAACTTTTTTTTCCGCGTAATCATAGGACTGCGAGTAGTCAATGCCATCTCGTTCCTATCGATGTTCCTTTGCGCTACTATCACGTCAAATCCTTGTCACATCTAAATTGTAACCTTTTAATGTAACCAAGAATATTCCATACATTTTCAACCAAAATCATGACATCACTTTATGTTGTTTTTTTTTCCATTAAACAAATACGTCAAGTCATTAAACACATATGTCAGTCAGTCGGGACAAAATAAATCAAAATGTTGCAATCATTCGAGCCCTGGATGATAGCGCTTAACCATCTCGCCCCCATCCCCCTCGTATATATTTGTACAAGAAAATTGCACTTTGACACATCCTCCCTCATTCCAATAATGATTCCTTCCAACACCAGAAGCAGGATCTAGTCTTTCATCCAAGACATAAGTACAATTATTGTTTTTTGAAAAACTACTTCTTAAGATATGTATGCAGTGTTGCTTATGACATTATCACCCCGATCTTTAAAATAAATTTCAAAAGACCTTCAAGAGTGAATGTTATTTCAGTGCTTTTTGAAAAAAGCGTGAGATCAGAAACTCAGCCTTAATATTTCAAAATATTAATTGGGCTGCATTAACACTCTGCAGCTGTGTTCGCGGATCTTTTAAAATAATTTTATGAAGGTAAAATCTTACCGACTTTTTGCTTCATCTGGGCGCTTGCAATCGTATTGCTGTAGTGAAGAGAATATTCGAGAAGAGAAATCATTTTTTCAGGAAATATTATATTAGAATTAACTATTTACATTTCGACTATTTCCATCTCTAACTGCAACAAAATCAATTCAGAATGTTCCATCAAAAATCAACTGTGTCTGATCGTTCCATCAATTTTTTTTTCTTCCCCATCTCATTCTTCACTTACTTCAGTTCAGTTTATTTCACTCAAACCAAGAAAAGGCTAAAACTAATCTGCAGACGATCAAAAGCTCAGTTGCAAGAGCAGTTAATAAGTGAAATATGAGTCGTTAGAATTCCTTTTGAACATCTGTGAACCTTATGAACAAATTGTTACCTCAAAACAATTTCACCTTCGTGCCACTGTAGCAAAAATTGCAAAAGAAAGTAAAACATATATCGCTCACCGGCAACAATAGCGGCATTTCTCAAAATTTTGAAACTGTACAATGATAATTGATTTCAAATTAGGCAGGGATTCAAGTGAAACATGCCATCGCAAATTATAATCGCTACTGGAAATGAATTACATTAGAACGTTTCTTAATAAAAACATCGTGACGTCAGCGTGACGTTTGCCTATGAAAAACGAGCTAGATAAAACGTCACAGCCTACTTGGCGAATAAGAGGAGATCGCTGAGTGCTTGTGAGCTCTTATTGGCTCCACCCGTAGTGACGTCATGCCAAGTTAAGTTGATGATAATGTAATTCACTTCCAGTAGCGATTGCAATTCGAAGCGATCGCAGTGATGTTTCACTTGAATCCCTGCCTTACAGTCGATACCGCTTAACGGAGAATCGCTGTTTTACCACGGAAAAATATTCTGATAAGTAGGATCGTCTATAATACGAAAGCAAAATAATATAGTACAACGGTTTGGTACATTAAAATGCATTATAATTAAGCGGGAAATTCTCTTAACTCTACTAATAATAAAGCTGAAGGTTTGTCTGTCTCTCTTTCTTTCTTTCTTTCTGTCTGTCTGTCACGCGCGTAGCGCCAAAACCACTCATGCCACTTGGCACAAAATTAGTTTGTAGCATGTACTCGTAGTTTTACACCTCGAAGTGATTTTTCGAAAATTCCATTTCGTTCTTTTTCTATTTGAATTCTTAGCGGAAATTCGATAAAATAGGGAAGAAATATTTCATACACATTTTCAAGTCTTATGTCATTCGAAAGCTTGAAAATTTCTGCACAAAATGAAGTTTATTCGAAGTTTCTACAATCATCAGGAAAGCTGTAACAATTGTTTTTAGAATCCCGGAATTCAAGGCTTACCTTCAGTAAAGCAAGCCAAACGATTCTAAGGCAGGGATTCAAGTGAAACACCATTGCAATCGCTTCGAATTGCAATCGCTACTGAAAGTGAATTACATTATCATCAACTTAACTTGGCACTGACGTCACTACAGGTGGAGCCAATAAGAGCTCCCAAGCAGTCAGCGATCTCCTCTTATTTGCCAAGTAGGCTGTGACGTTTTATCTAGCTCGTTTTTCATAGGCAAACGTCACGCTGACGTCACGATGTTTTTATCAAGAAACGTTCTAATGCAATTCATTTCCAGTAGCGATTGTAATTTGCGATCGCCTGTTTCACTTGAATTAATGCCTAAGGCCGGAATTCAAGTGCAACACGGACGATCGCAACTCACCAATGCAATCGCAAATTTCCCAATTTGGATTCAAGTGAAACGTTACAATCGCTACGAGATGCTATTCTATCGTAATTCGACTTCCAGTAGCGATTGCAATTGCGATCGCCTCGAATGGATTGCAGCGGTGTTTCACTTGAATTCTGTCCTAAAATGGTTGAGCTCGAGAATAAAATTTGTTTGAAAATAGAGATGAAATGAATTATTTTATCAACGGAAATCAATTTTTCATGTTGTTACCATGGTTACGTTTTCATACTTATTTTTGTTTCGTTCTTTTTCCAGCGTTGCCAGACGTAGTATTTTTGATACTACCGGGGCCGTCGCGAATCATAGTAACTTCTTCCTTCCCCGGGCCGCACACTGGCTTTAGTGACGTCACACATTGAGTCCTCGCTCTGCGTCAGATCGAGAGCACGGTTTCATCCTAGTTTTTGCTTAAAAATGAGAATGTATTGTACAATACACAGGTTTAAACACAAATATTTTTGTGTATATTTTTTGCAGGTTTATATATTAGCCCAATCAATGTGAATGAATAATAATTATCACATTGAAAAATAATAATAATAATAAAAATACTTAAAATATGAAGTTAGCAAGTTTTGCTCTTTCCAAATCATGTTTTTTTTTTTAAACTGTTATTTATAGCAAATAAAAGCAATAGTCAGAAACACATGTTTTTTTCCCTACCCAATCCGAAGTAAAATTTTTAGTTATAAGATTTTTGAAACAACTAAATATCAAATAAATAAATTAGGAATGAATAAACCCTTAGTTAATATGATAATAGTTAATAGTTAATATCCTCCTGCTACAGCATATTTTCATAGTAAAGTTCTGTATTAAGCTTTTTGCAACTTGAACAGAGGAGATATGAAAATAATGGACGAAAGAAACCCATCACACATTTTTAAATTAAAATTTATTACTGCATCAATGACATAATTACTCCTGCGTTAACTACTTTTGCAGCAGGTAAAGAATAAGTACTCCTAATCATTTAGAGTGTGGCAATAATAATGGATGAATTCAAAAAATAGCAATCAAGTAGATTTGTCGACTAAAATGACTTACAATAGGTACAACATATAGTAAATACATTATGAAAATTTTTCTTTCTTTTTTTCAATCATTTAACCCATTTATGGTTTTGCAATTTCTATTATCAATAAAGAAAGAACATATAAGAAAGTCGTTAATAAAAGAATGATCATAGTTTGAACTAAATATGCATACAGTAAATTATACCGATTATTCTCTGAATAGGGTGGCACGGTAACCGCTGACAAGCAAATACCGCTGATATAACTAAAACTAATTAAAAACGATACTAAAATATACAATAGCTAAAAGGATCAGTAATACTCATGCATACATTTCAATGAAACTAAAACGATGACATTACACACATACATTTTGCTCATGAGCAAGAAAAGTGACACAACTCAAAATTTTGAAAAAACGTACTGACTTATTATAATTATTTGAGACTAAATCACTTGAAAGTACTATTGCACAAAACGGTAATTTTTTCCAGTTTTTTTTTTTTTTTTTTTTTTTTTTTTTTTTTTTTTTTTAAAGCTGTGTCTCTTTTCTTCTCATAAGCGATACACATTACTTTAAACACTGATTATGCTCACTGACAAGAAAGGCTATTTTTTGACTATTTCTTTCTGAATATTTGCAACTTAAATTTATTGGCTGGTGAAAACATTGAGTTTTCTTTTGTTATTTTTTGTTTTCAACCTGTCATTTTTTACTTTTGAATAATTGTTTAGATAAATATTTGCAAAAATGGACACACATTTACTAGCTAAAATATTACTGTCGTTGCCACAAATGCATTCATAATCCCCGCCTATTTTAAGCAGTTCCAGTTTATCCATAACCAGTTGAACAAAGATGTTTTTCTGGTTGCCCAGTTTTAAAAACTCTTCCTCATATGGTTTTGAAATTAATTTTTGGAAAATTTGATATGCTTCCACAGCAATGTTGAAAGGAAATTTTTGTGGAAATTTTAAATTCCCTCTGTCAGTGAGCATAAGATATTCATCAACTTCTTTGGGACACTCAAATTTCAAATCTTTATCTTGACATAATTCCTGGGGACAATATTTACATGACATCCTTTGAGTTACCTGAAAACTAACATACCCTGCGATGTAAATTAACACTGATAATACTGACTCACTAATTTTGACATTATCAGTTGAATTAAATAGTTTGTAAAAGTTATCAGGAACGATACAGCTATTTACTGTTGAAGAATCGTCCGAAGCCAACTCTTTGATTTGGAAATGCCCAATTTTGTCAGAGTATAAATCCATTAAATTTAAAACTTTTAATTTATGCTCTGACTCCAGAACTTGTTGAAAAGAAACATTGTAATTGCCTCCACTCATTTGTCGATATTGACCGAAGCGAGCTTCAAGTTGGTCCGTTTGAAATTTTCCTAGTAAAATGAATGCTGGATTAAATTTTTTAAAAACGTATTTACTCAGTGCAACTAAAGATGCTGACGTGATTTGAAGGGCGATGGTAGTCTCTTTTGATAACATCCCTGCATTTCCAGGAATCCCAAACTTCTTTTTTTCATCACCTTTCATTAGTTTTAAATCCAACCAAGCATTCACCCACATAGAAAACTCTTCCAAATATTTAAAATTTCTATCATTAATTCCTCGAATCGGATTACAGTAGAAATCATTAATTTTAAGACCTTTTTTTGAATGCTTTACATTTACAACTTTCCACCAATTACTAATATGATTAATAAAAGTTTCAGTGCCTCTGCTGTCAAAATTTAATTTTTGAGAGTTGAGTGATAGTGCAATACTATTACTTTCATGGAATAAGTTTATAGCATATATTGCACTTTGTCTTTCGGTAGATGTTGGAAATAAAACTTTCTGTGATAATTTAGGAGCTTGTTTCACAGTTTGGTTTTTTTCCATTTCGTATAAAGATTTAACATGCATCAAATCAGCTTTCAAAATTTCTGAAAAATTGGTAGGGTTGGGATAATATAAGATTTGATCCTTAACGTTTAGCCAGTTATTTCGAATAGATTTTATTAAATGGACAGTATCAAATAATATAAAAATATTTTCATCTGGTGAATATGGATGAGTAAAAAATGGTTTAAGTGTGCCTTCACAAAACAAAGTAAACATATTACGATTTACACTGTTATTGTCGCTGATAATAGTTATAACAACGTATCCAGAATCGTACAAAAACTTTAAAACTCGAGAAGTATACTGAAACAGAGATTCAGCTGTAATATTTTTAACAGGAAGCAAAGATATTACATCCTTATTTTTAGAAAACATGGATGTTATCATAAAACTCTGAATAGTTGTTGCCTCACATTCTGAGTTCACAGAAGTGCCAACAAGTTCACCACATTTATAACTAATTGAAGGGGATACATAAATCTCATCTAAGAGCAGATTTACAATTTTTTCATTTTGTTCTAATAGAGCAGTTTTTTGTTTTAAATACAAATCGTGCTCATTATCATAAATAGTTGCTCTTGGAAGAAGTGAATTTGACATTTTTTTTAAATAATTAGGATGAGGCAAAGTAAGAACATGACTTTCCCTTAACATGAAGTATGCAGCAGGAAATGAAAAATGTAACTTTGCTGCCCAAACAAGAATTTCTGCGCTGTATCGCGGTTGCTTGTTGTTCAAAAGGAAAATCTGTTCTTTTAAAAACCTTACCTGAAAGGCTCTTTCATCACATTCATCCATTCCGAAACAGCATTCATCCAAAATGTGTGCAACCAGCGATAGTTTTTGATCAAATGTGATAGTTTCAATTTGATACCTGGATAAAACGTTAAACAGAATGTCTAATTTTGTCCACTTATCACATTTCTTCTGGGGTCCAAAAATATGTGAAAAATGTTTCATATCCAGTTCACAGCTTGAACTCCATATTTTAACAGTCATATCTTTGTAAAATTTGAAGGAAACTGTTACTCGAGGGATGTCCATTTCTTCTATACGGTATAGTAGAACGAAATCGTCTCGAAAAAGACTTTGCCATCCAGTGGCTATTTTGGAAGGAAGTTTATCACGAAATTCTTCGAAAGAATTTATATTGTCATTGATTGAATTTTGTTTCAATGCCTCCTCTTCTCGAGCAGCTATTTCAGCTCTTCTTTCGGATGGGGATTTCCTTTTGGCAGGCACCTCTCTCGAAAGATATGAAGGCTGGTTTGGAAATATGGTTGGCACCGCATCCTTTGTTAATCCAAGTTTACGTCTAGGTGCGACTAAGATAGTACCATCATCTCTTGTCACTCTGTCCTCTCTTATTATAAATCTTTCTTCAAAATGATGTATACAAACTGTTGAGCACGGAGTTGGCTCAAAATTCAGACGGTTTATATTGTGTATCCATTCACGTCTCCTGTCAACCTCTTTTGGAAACATAAAGCACGGTACATATTTAGCGTCATCATCATAATTTGATTTGCAGCAAGGAACTGAGCACTTTCTACCCATCTAAGCAACTTCTTTTTCTCGTTCTTTAGCTCGTCTGAACTCATCCCTAAATGTCTCTTTTGCCCTTTTTTTCCCGTTAAAAATCGAGTTGTAAATGTAGGGGGTGAAATAAAAAAGGACAAAACTAAAAGAAATAAACACACAGAGGCGTTCTGTGGGAATGAATTTGTTGGATTGTGATTAGCTAAAGATAGTGAGAAATCAGTACTTGACTGACTGCCATGAAAGCCCTAGCAATATTTTCTTAGCCCAGCAGAATAGATAATATGTCACTCTCCTCATTGAAAGCTGAAGAAGACATCATGGGAAAGTTTTATAATGGTTTTATTGCAGGAAGAGGCTATTTAAGTAAATGCATCCCTTTGTAATGCTACTTTCAAGGGGCTTTGTTCGCAGAATCCTCCCTCTAGTGGGATGATTAGATAAGATACAACAAGTGTTGGTCAAAATACATTCCCACCATTTAGTGCGCCCCGTCCCCTTTCCCCTTCTGTGTCCATTCTTCCCACTCATCTTTATTTCTACATTTAGTTATTCTTTTCTTTTTCTCTTTTTACTTCACAGAAGTTGACTAATTCCCCACTTTTTTCTGGGAAAAAATATATTTGTTCATATAGTTCGTCAGTTTAGCGTCCCTATAATCTGACGCCCAGGGCACTAGCCCCCCTCCCTCCCTATAACGGTGAATAACATTGAGGGAAAAAAATTTACAAGCACCCATAAACAATTGCGAATGCCCGATCTGCCTTGTCCAACGCTCCGATCTTTCGACTCAATGAATGACGTCACGGGCTCTCCCAATCTCACAGTGTCAGGCCCGGGGAGGAAAAGAGTAGAGTAGAGGAGAGAATCGCGATGGCCCCGATACTACGGTAGTACTTTTTCGGCCCAAATAAGGAGCGTAGTATTTTTCTGGCAACCCTGTTTCCAATATACTAATGACTTAATTAAAAGATTTGGCGGATTTTTTTTTTTCATTTTCATAGATTTCGCATTTCAGCAATATTGATTTTGGCAACGTTTGGAAACAGTAGTAGGCGCGTCTATCGCCCATTTAGTGAGAAAGGGGTACACAAAGCACAAAGATTAACCAAATATCGTATAAATTGAGACATTGCAACGTTCTTTTTAAAGTGTTTCATTTCGGAAAATGTATTGTTTTGTTTTGTTTTTAAAGCTAGGAAAGGAAACTTTTTTCTTCTTTCAAATTTTGGTAAGATTTCTGTTGGTTTCTGTGAGCAACAAATTTGTTCTTATTTTCTCTTTTGGCTTATTTTTGTGTATCTCCCCTTGGGGTTGCATTCGAATGTCCCAAGGGGGTGTTTTACCCCTTTTATGGAGTAAATCAGTGTTAATTTCAATGCAGATGAATTGGCGCTACCACTTGGTGATATATCGCCAAGCTTTTGGTCGCCAAGTGCTTGTCGCCAACTTGGTGACATATCGCTAAATTGGCGAAAAATTTGGCGGAAATTATTATTTTATGAGTTTGGGTTCAATTTAGCGCTATTGGCGGTATTTTGCGAAAGATCCACTGAATGATGCTAAAATCGGCGATATTTAGAAAATGAATCATTGTAAATCATTTTTACTTCCTTTTACGTAGTAAAGGAAGTATTGTGATCGCGAAAAAAAAATCACTCAAATTTGAGTCTAAATTTTGATTTTGCTCACCCCCGAATGAATGTTCAGTAGTTTTTTCGACCTGTCAGCACGTGCATATGTACCTACCAACATATAAGCAGCCGAGAAATCATTTTCAACCACCCCCGAGTTAATTACGACGAGTTTTCTCGTGACGTCTGTATGTACGTGTGTGCGTATGTATGTATGTGGGTCGCATAACTCAAAAACTATATGCCGCAGAAGCTTCTAGCTTGGTATGTAGGCTCTGAGGATGGTCTAGTTGTGCACCTCCCCCTGTGGTTGCATTTGAATGTTCCCAAGGGGGTGTTTTACCCCTTTTTTGGGGTAAATCAGTGTTAATTTCAATGCAGACTCAAGTGATATGAATTGGCACGACCACTTGGCGATATATTGCCAAGCTTTTGGTCGCCAAGTGTTTGACGCCAACTTGGCGATATATCGCCAAGTTGGCGACAAATTTGGCGAAAAATTATTTTTTGAATTTGGGTTCAACTTGGCGCTATTGGCGATATTTTGCGAAAAATCAACTGAATGATGTTAAAATCGGCGATATTTAGAAAATGAATCATTGTAAAACATTTGTTTTGCATTGTTTTGTGGCAAACTATGGGTGTAAATGTTCGCATTGCTATCCTGCTCACTCCTAGCACTATTTTAACACTAAGGCATCTACAAAGAAATTTACACGTAAAAGGAAGTAGTGTGGCACCCAAACCAGATTTTTTACATTGTTTCGTGGCAAACAAAGGATATAAATGTTTGAATTGTTATCACTCCAAGCACTATTTTAGCACTTAAGTCATCTACTAAGAAATTTACACGTAAAAGGAAGTAGTGTGGGGCCCATACCAGATTTTTATATCATACTTAGAAGGAATAAAAGTTGAATTATAACTAAAATAGAGCATTTTTTCTGCTATATCAATTATTTTGCAAATAAACTTTTAATTTTATACCACGGGCAAAGCGGGGTACGGGTACCGCTAGTATTCTAATAAGCGCTCTCGACTATTTAATTTATTTCTCCCCTTCTTTGTAAAAACAACTCACAGAAAGGTATTTTACACATCTGGGGCGTATGTGGTGCATAAACAATAGAGGAAGAAGTAAAATAATTCTGCTTTTGAGGATTATTCTGAGCTCTTGTATGTGTGCGCTACCATGTTCACATACAGTTTGATATTTTTTCCTGCGACCTCGAACGCTTTTGCGCATGTCTGAGGTCTCTACTGATTTTGTCAAAATGGGGGTGATGATGATAAGAAGAATAAGGAGTATGAGGAGATTTTGCTTTGTTTTTTTTTTTTTTTTGTTTTTCGTTGAGTTCCTTTATTTGACGGCTTGATTTGCGTTGATGTTTTTTTCGTTTAATATTTATCCCCTTCCCTAATTACTGATTTTATTTCTTCTTATAAAATGTCTTTTTAAATACTATATCGTAGGCAGAAAATTTTTTTAGTAAAATAAGTATGTACCCTCTGGGGTCTATCGTAACTTTTAAGGGACGATTTTTCTTTCCTTAATAAAACAATTATTTTTTACATAATATTTTTTTAATTATTTTTCCTGTCCATTAAACACTGTTTGTAACCAGTACACAAAATATCTTTGAAAAATAAAATGTCAGGCATTAATGGGTTAAAGACTTTTATTGCTTCAGTTTATTGCTCAGTTCCAGAAAAATAAAATAATATCGGACAAAGCAAAAATGCTATCATGGTGTGTGGTGTAGTGGGTTTAAAAATTAATTAAGGTTTCTTAGTTTAGCTAGATGGTTCAACTGATTCATGGCTAAAATACACCCTACCAAACATGTTACTCAAAAAAAAAAAAAAAAAGAAGTTTCTCTCCAAAAGAAGTTAATTTCCACAAAGAATTGACTTTAACAAATTAATAGAAATTCTCATCCTATAATCTTCAATAATTTACCTCATAAAATAATTTAAAACATAGTTTAAACTGATATTCCCAATATTTAAGATAAGCTTTATTTCTGCTGTAAGAAAAAGATAAATATCCTGCTGAAAAGGAAAAAACTCGCTTCGAGCATTGCTCCAATTCCTAAAAAAAACAACCTCATCTGGAATGCAGTGAGCAAAGAACGTTACACATTTTGAAAAAAGGAATAAATTAGGCCGCGTGATCGTTAGTGCTTAAACAAAATCCACAAATCATTATTACAAGACTAGAAGAAAACAAATTATAAAGTTAATTTATCAAACAGTAAAAATTGCTCACTTGACATTCCGCAATTAAACACGACACAAAAAAATCAAGTACATTGCATTGGAGTGAAATGCCCAAAAAGCGCGGCGTTCAGAAAATGCAAGACTAACACGTCTTAAAAAAAAACAAACTCACCCAGTGGGGTTGAACATATTTATTCTGTTGTCCATTGATTACAAGTTAAGCTTTGTCTTCTTCATCCTCACTAAAAAACACACATATCTGAGTTGGCTCAGGATTATCAAGTACCGGAATTGGCGCTCAAATTCCAACAATCAGAGACGCTCAAAACCGGCCCCAATATCCACAGAAAAATCCTGAACAGAATTCGAAAAAAAATCTGCTAATCTGTGGTGACGAAGCTTTTTATCCACTTTTGGTGTGTGGTTCCTTTCACTTCATTTCTCTCCCTCATACCCCTTGCCAGATGCCAAACTCAATTTTTTTAGCTTCTTTTCTCCTCCTTTATTGATTCCTCCTTTGATCATGGGGACTCTTCTTTGCAACCGTAACTGTTTTCTTCCACAGATGTTTCTCGCGTGGGAGGAACTTGCATTCTTGTGCAGTCATAAATTGGGGGTGCGTCAAATACTTCCTGTTTTCGCTCTGCTATCCCACAAGATTGCTCCTTTCTTTGCGTCGCAGGCGATTCAGGCGATTCCATCTATCGTTTTCTTCGTCAAATTGGGGGAGGGAGAAGCGCCACACTTAGCGATTTTTGTAGGTTGTTCACTGACATTTCATTAAGTCATGTACCCACCACATGGTGCAATTTCTTAGTCAAGCTGTCCCCCCCTTTTGAAGTAGAACTGTTGAACGGTGCTAGGCACGCCTTTCGAGGTTAGACAGTACTACCCCCACGCCGTGCGTGAGTTACTGACTTTTGGCGGAGGAGCTTGAAAATTTACTATGAAGATGACTGCAACATAACACTTGTTTAGGTGTCGTTAGAATGTCAAAAAGTGTAAAACGTTTTAAAAAGCAGAACTGCTCAAAAACTGGAATTCGCTTCGCAAGAGAGATTACCATGATACAACACAACAGGAACACACGGCATTGCGTTTGTGTACTTGACTGTCGAATTTTTCAGCTGTTTAAAAAGTTACATTGAGTTGGTCGTAACTTACTAACGAACTATGTTTATCTTTTGTTACAAATATCGAATACTCCGAAAATAGAGATTCATATGCGATGCATGAGTGACCGTATAGTCACACCCACAACACGCACAAATCAAAAATGTTTCTTAGAAAGTTTGCAACATTCAAATATATACAAATTAAAAGACAAAAGTTAAAAAAATACTGGAATAAAGTGCATATGGTTACGAAAAAATCACACCCATGCAATTGGACTGAGCAATATATATTTAGGCCACAGATAAACAAAGGCAAAATTTCCAACAATATTTTATTGCTTATTCATATAAAAACCAAACATGGAAGCCACTCTATCCCTTCGACCCCGCCCCCCACCCCTCAAAAAAAAAAAAAAAGAAAGTCAGAGAGAAATACGGATACTCCGTACCCAATACTGAACTGATTTATATCAATTGAAGGACTTGAAGGGAACTCGGAGATGAAGGGGTTATGTGACAAAACAGAAATTGCGAGTAATTGAAGTTCAAAGTTTTATTATTACAGCTTTATGGTTTTCTGGTTTTGTCTTTAGTGTGAGTATGAAATTGGTCTAATGACATCTACTTTTTTAACCGACAAAAACACGGAGGAGGTTGTCTAGTCGACCGGTATATATTTATTTTTTTTAATGTATGACCAGGACCACGCATAACTTTCTACTGAATAGTCCGATTTGGATTTTTTTTTTTTGTTTGAAAGGGTACACCTTCCTGGTGGTCCCATGGTCCCATGATGCGGGGTTTGAGAACGGTAATTATGGAAAACAGTAAATTTCATATACTTTCCCCATTAAATAATGATTATATTTTTAAAACTCAATTTTCGAAGGCTTTCATCAATCTAATCCAGTATTTGTGTATCAATTCAACTCCAGGGCAGATAGCTGGAACTGCTAATATCATTTCCGCGTTTTGTATTGAGTATTCAAGGCTCATCTCAAGCCTTGTAAGTGGCCACTTTGCAAATTAACCTGTTGGCCAGTTTTATCCGTGTAATCGGCTGAAAACTTGTATTTTAAACATGCTTTAATTAAATCCCAGAAATTAACACAATTTTTTTTAGTGGCAATCGTTTAAAATTTTGGACGCGTTAATAAAGTGAGATGACATGATGGCAACATGACACTCTTCCGGGTATACATTTATACTGAAAAGAATGAAATAAAAATAAAATTTTATAAAAAAAAGTAAAACCGACTTCAAAAACGCAGCTGAAAATTGCTCTAAAAAGAAAAAAAATAACTTTATTCTTTAAACACCATCCATACTATTTTTAAACATGAGTTTTGAAGTTGGTGCCGAAACAGTTAATAAAATCCTTCGTGCCCATTCTTCGGTTACATGCTTCATAATAAAAACAACCATAAATGTTTCATAATCAA